>ML279312.1:126673-141147 GCA_005239495.1 Nicotiana undulata | reverse complement strand
AATCCACAATCCATAACTAACACTTAAACATCATTCGGGGGTAGAAAAAGGGGTGTGACAAAGGTACAATTCTAATAACGGAAAAAATCCCACGATTGGCGTCAATAACCGCTTGATTCGATCCGTTCCGGGATTTCCGCCGTGATCTTCGACCGGTTGCTAATATCTCACCATTCTGTTATTATATCTCCCTCGAAGTCAGTCATGCTCGATCTCGATCTTGAGCGAACACTTCGATTTCCATGCTAAATATTCTATCTTCGAATTCGGGCTTGGTCCATTACGAGCTTACCTTCGAGGCAGCTCCCGTGTCTATGAAATCGGATATGCCCGATTTCGTCCGTATACATTAACATAAAAAGATTAAAATCATTTTAATTAGTATGTACTTAGTAGAATTTTTTGTACAGTTTATAAAATCATGTCCGATTTCACATTGATCATTCGATGTTTTTAACTTCTTCTCTTTGAAAAGATGTTTCTTAACTTTGCAATTCAATTTATTTGGGACGAATGTAGTAACAGTAGATTTTGGTAAGGACATCAAGCAAATGGTTCATGTTCCAAGGACATGGATATAAAGGACCCAAAATAAATAAATAAATAAATAAGGAAAAAAATTAAGACTCTTTAACTGTTTTAACTACCTCACATATCGCCTGGTCCGTAAGTATTAATTCTGCAAAGAATCCTACAAATTCGGATGTATTTTTGACAAACAAAGAACTCAATTTGACTTGAAGATTTGTCTTTTTCTTTTTTTAGTCATTTTGATTCTGGGGTATCCAATTTTCTCTCTTTTATCCGCATGATCTTAGGAAAAACACCCTCTTTTATTAATCTGCATCCTTATAATTTTAAGAATTCTTTATAATTCCACCTAAAAAGTTGGTTACTTCTTTAGCGTCTAGAAAAATCATGGCGAGTTTGAAATCTGGGGTTGTGGTAAAGTTACTTGAAGACATGAAAATTCATGACGAAAACGCCACGTTAGAAGATCAGAATAAGCCAGCATTGTTACAAATCAGAAGCATAATCCCTGTCCTAGAAGAAGGTAATTTATTGCCTAATAGGGGATTTTACCTCAAGATTTCAGATGCATCACACGCAATTTATGTCACATTGCCCCAAGACCAAAATGAGCTAATTTTAGGCAACAATTTAAAACTAGGACAATTCATTTATGTAAATAAATTGGAGGAAGCAGAACCATTTCCATTGCTTAAAGATTTAACGCCTCTCCCTGGTAGACGTCCGTGTGATGGAACCCCTGAAGATATTGGTTCGGTTCCGAACTTTGAGAAGATTCTTGATTCATCAAATTCTGATTTTATTGTTGAAAAGGGTGTCATTTCTGAAGAAAAGATTATGGAAATATCAACCAATTTGAGAAGATTATCTTTAGAGTCATGTGATGATATAGATGAAGTGAGGAAGAAAAGTGATGTTCTTGAGAGTAATACTGTTAAAGGCAAGTTTAGGTCATTGAGTGCTTCAAAAACTCGTCCAGGAAATAAAAGATCTGATGTTGAGAGAAGAAATTCTGATGTTCTGAGGTTAGTTAGTAGGAGTAGGAGAATGTCTGTTGACAATGATTGTGATACGGATAGCACGGTATCCACCTGGAATTCTAAGAGGAAAAGTTGGAATGAGTTAACGAATTTTGGTGCTGATGAGATTTTTGATTCTTCAGTTGTCAAACACAATATCAGACCACCACGTTGTCGTAGTGCAACTGTGAGTTCCCTCTTAACTTTCTATAGTTAGTTTCCTCAATGTTCCATCTTTTTCTGATGTGATAAAGAGTTTGATAAATGCATAATGATAAATGTAAATAATAACATTTTCTTAGCTATAGAAGTAGGCCATGACGAAGTTTTGAAGTTGGCGTGTCCAGGGATTGATAAATTTTATGAAGTTATCAACCATCAATGTTACCACAAAAATTGATTAACAAAATGTTGCATTTGGATTAACAATTGCTTAATTTGTATTGATGTTTCACTATTGTCTGAGTACCTGGAATAGCTAGTGGTTTAGACTTTGGAAAGATATACATGTTAGTTGTAGTATAAAGCTGTCAAGTCCGCTTTCAGATGGAGTAATTGATAGGGGCATATCATGTTATCGTGGCCTCTAAGATTTGGATTCTTATTTGTTCAAAGTGATTACTTTTTCTCTACGCTTTAGTCTATTGGAAACAGCCTCTCTACCTGTTAGGTAGGGATAAGGTCTGCGTAAAGTCTACCCTCCCCAGACCCCACCTGGTGGGAACATACTGGGTTTGTTGTTGTTGTATCAGATTCTGAACTATTTTGGCCTGCGTTTGAGTTTTATATTAGGTCCTTTCCGAGGTTATTCTTAATCTTTTTTGTCGACAGGTTTCACCTGTTCGTTCTGTCAAATATGACAGCTCAGATGACAATTCAAGTTCAATATTATCAAGAAGAAGGCTTGTTGGTTCTGCAAAGAAAATAGTCAAGAGTTCAACTAAGAGCAAGAATTCTATGTCAAAGGTAAACTCTGAACAAGCATTCCATCCAATTAAAGGCTTAGTATATGACAGACAAGGCGCAGAAAGTGGGATTTCATGGGATTCATTGCCCTCAAGTTTGGTGAACCTTGGCAAGGTACTGATCTGAGTTCAATTGTAGTTAATTGGCATAACTTGAATGACAATTGAGCAATTCATAGTGATAACTTTGCCTGCGATTTTCTCTTTCACTTCAGGAGGTTGTAAAGCAAAGAGACATTGCTCTCTTTGCCGCTGCTGATGCTTTGCAAGAAGCTTGTGCAGCTGAGAGGTTGCTCAATTCATTAAGGTAATTACTTTTTGTATTCGATCCTCCTTTTTGCCAAACGAGTCTCACAATTATAGATAGCTTTCATCTAAAGTAATACATTGAATTTCCTTGTTGGTCACACTGACAATGCAGTATGGTTTGTCTTGCATGTAACTCAGAATGTGCCGATATAAATGAATTCAAATGAAGTTACAGAACTTTGAATTGAAGCATATACTAGATATATCACTATCAACTAGGAAAATATGAAGGATTTGACTTGTTGCCCTTTCTATTAATGAACTGAAATGTGCATAGGCCAGCAGTTTACACAAAGCTACCAGTTTCATGAAATGACATGATATTGTTGCTATACATCAAATTTACTGTTTTATGCGCAATTTTTTTTATTACTCTCCCTTCTTTTCTTCTCTGTTATACAGTACTGTTGCATTATGGATCCCAAAGTGTAGAAGCTAACACATCTTCTTTTCTCCAGCAAATTCTCAGAGTTACGTTTACCTGAAGAAGATGATCTACAGCCTCATGTTGATATGTTTTTGGATCTTCAAGATGATATGGCTCAGACAAGACTAATAATGAAGTTACTGACAAATATAAGTCCAATTAGAATAGGAGAAACAGATTCAAATAGCACCAGTTCAGATAATGAAGCATTGACTGTTGCGGTGCAAAGAATGAAAAATGCAGCTACATGGATAAAATCTGCTGTGGCTTTAGATCTTTCACCATGCCCCACTTCCCTCAATCAAATTCCTAACACTATGACCGTCGCCAATACATTGAAGAAGTCAAGTACATCAAGTCTCAGTACCAAACAAAAAGGCGCAAGTATCGTTAGAACTGACAAAAGGAACACTGATGACATTTCTTTTGTATTGACATCCAACAATGACGCGCATTCTGGATGGACCGGTGGTAGCACTATTCCTGCAGCTACTCACCTAGCTTCTTCATTACAGGACGAATGTAGAAAAAAGTTTTTGTGTTGCGTAGAGAAATATATTAATGAACTTGAAAGAAAAATGTCTCTTATGGTATCAGATAACCAATTAGCAGCAATGATGTACAAGGTCAAGAGAGTAAATGACTGGTTAGACATGATCATCAACAAGGAGGCAAATCCTCTGAAAGACGCGAGCAAAGAAGGTTCGAAGTTGGATGAAACAGAAATTGAAACATGTAATAGAGTGAGGAACAAAATATATGGGATCCTATTGAAGAATGTAGAGAGGACTGCTATGGCTTTTGAAAGTAGCAATGCATCGTTACATCATTGACAACTGAGATTTCAACTGTTAGCTCGTATTAAACTTGACGAGTACATTGAAGCCACAATATTCAATCAGAATTGCTCTCTAACTAGTGTAAAAGTGCATATCATTCTCCCTTGTAGAGAATAAATGCAATAACTCTTTCTTTTATAGCAATGCCCAAGCTTAAGTTATTTCCACGCCTCAACACTCTGCACATATGTTTATGTAAATAGATCTCCATGTAAATGTCCTTGGACAACTCTAGTTTCTCCTTTCATTGTGATGCCAAATAGTCTACTTCTAACTTCTTTTATTGTTAATATAGCAGAAATAACCCTATCATGTCTCAAACAAATTTTTACTAGCTACTAGGCGATCTTAGGGGCGGCCCAGTTGGCAGCATAAGAAGAGATGATCTTGGCATAAAATTTCGCATGATTAATATGTTTGTAACTTAAAACTCAACATTACTAATGTAATCTTTGTAATATTAATACAATATTCGATTACTGGTATAAAACTCTGTTGGCCCAAGAAAGGAAATAGTTTTGAAGATTGACAAAGGAACTCCGAGATGAACCAGGTCCATCACAGGTGACATAGACCAGCAGAGTTAAAGGTACATGAGATGCACATGCATGAGTTAAATGTGTTCTGGTAAAATTGAGATATTTTCTGATCGAAAAGATTGCAAAAACGAAATTGGAGAAGGACTCCTTATTCAATAAGAACAGAATCAAAGATAAGGAAGGATTTAGGAGTTGAGTTTGACTAGAACTCTTTCACCATGGAAGAGTTGGATTAGGATTCTAGTTAATTCCTTATCTACTAACTCCTATAAATTGCAGATTGTTCTTATGATATGTAGACGCACAAAAGCAGAAATTTATCAAGAATTGAGAGCAAAATTCGTGAAGAAATTTTGCAAGCAGTTCGAACCAAATTGGAGAGTGCGAATCTGGAGCTACAGATCAGCTAGAAGAACCAGTTTCATCGTTGATGTATTGAGTCTAATTGATTGTAGTAGGTGTTTCAATATTGTATTTTATCAGCTTTCTTAGAAGCAAATTGTAATAGGTACACATTGTTCAAGTTAGAGTTAACTTGAAGCTTGTAGAAATTAGTTAGAGGCTAGTTGATACAAAGGGATTAGAGTTAGTCCTAGGATTACAACTGAGTTTATTTTGTAAGTCCGTTTGGCTTAGAGTTTTTAGTGAAGAGTTTGAGAAAATCCTACTGAGGAGTAGGTCGTTGTTTTTTCACCTTTTGAGCCAGGTGTTTTCCACGTAAAAATCTTTGTGTTTTTACTTTACTGCTTTTATTATTCCGCACCAGTAGAAGTTGGAACACAAAGAAGAACCAAGTTCTTCTTGTGAGACAGCACTCGAAAAATTGGGTACCACACATTTAACCTATATTCTTGTGTGGTATTGACATCTAAAACATCGAACTCTGTATAATTAAGGTAGTGTTTGATTTTTGATATTAAACAGATCTATATATTATTCTATGTGAACTAACAGAACTAAATAAGAGTTTTAAAGGAGAAAAATGTAAAAATAGCACGGGCTAACCAGTTTTCGGACTGGTCATTCCAAATAGCCAGCGTTGCAAAGTCATTGAAAAATAGCCATTTTTTTGCTGCAACAGGGACCGATCCAACATAATATACTGGAGATCGATGCACTTGTGTATGAGCTTCCAGTATATTATGCTGGAACCAGTGTTTTAAAAGGCGTTTTCGGGGCGAGGCGCACCAAAAATGCCCCTGGGCGATGGTGTGGAACGAAAGTTTCAAAAGGAGTACGCCCAGCAATTCGGGTCATACGCCTAGGCGTTCGGGGCACATTTTTTTAGTGAGGCGTAAGCCCCCAAAGATTTTTTCAAATTAAAACAAAATTGTTGAATAAGTCCTTCATTTAATACCCAAATTTTCAAAATTCAACTTGGTAATTACTCAAAAATTAAAAAAAGGAACTGAAATGCATAAAATTTAAAAGTTAAGACCTTTTTTTTATTGATTGAAGCCCCAATTCATGGTATTTTCCAATTCTTTATCTTGTTTGCTAGTCTGCTAATATCTCCCAAAAGCAACGAATATTAGTTCTTTTTTTTATAGCAAATACAAAGAGAACTTCATTCTCCTTCGTAGCGGCAAGTTGAAAATTCAAATTGCAGGTTAGTCATCCTTTTTGTTCCTTTACATAGAAAACTTTATTCTTTTCGACTCAAGTTACATGAGCTTCTAAGTAGCGTATAATAGATTGTTTTGACTAGTTTTTAGTGGGGGATGAAGCACATTTATATATATATATATATATAATTCTTTACTTTTTATGCAATTACCTATTTATAAATATTACTGTAATTATATTATTTTATAAAATATTAAAAATTAAATACCTATGGGCCTTACGTCCCGTACCTCGGGGCTTACACCTAGTTGAGGCATATGTATAACGCCTCGCCTTACGCCCACGCCTTTTAAAATATTGGCTGGAACTCCAACGCGTGGAAAGTTCCAGCATAATATACTGGAGATTGGAGCACTTGTGTATGAACTTACAGCATATTATGTTGGACTGGTATATTATACTAGAACTCTAGAATATTATGGTGGAAATCCAGTATATTATACTGGAACTCCAGTATAATATATTGGAGTTCCAGTATACTTATGCTGGAACTCCAGTATAATATGCTGGAGTATTCCAGATTTTGAATAGTGTTTTCGTTCAGATTTATCTTTACATGAAAAGTGGCTAAATTTCGATTACTTTTGAAATTATGGTTATTTTTTAATGTTCACTTGTAAATCTGGCTATTTTTTAATTTCTCCCCAAAAAAGAGGTTTATAAAGTAGATAATCCTTACCTAACATGTACTCCATCCATTTCAATTTATGTGAAACTGTTTGACTGTGCACGGAGTTTAAGAAAAAATGAAACTTTTGGAATTTGTGGTGCTAAACAACTAAACAAGTCAAAAAAAGGCCAAGAGTATTTGTGTAGTTATAAAAGCTTCTCGTTAAGTGTAGAATTGGAAGTTTAAGCTAAATTATTTTCAAATTTAAAAACGGGTCATTCTTTTGGAACGGACCAAAAAGGAAATAGGTTCGAACAGATGGAGTAACAATCCTTTTGAGTATCTTTATATGTGGCAATTTATCAGAAATATGGTCCATATTGTTTCATGTTTTAAAAAAAAAATAATTGTTTCGTGTTTAAATTAGACAACCATTTTCATTCGTCCACTATCTATTCTTAAATTTTTAACCAACACTATCTATTTTTATTAGTATTAAATAGAAAACTGACATCTTGTTCACGTGGAAGATGTTGGTTGGTTGAGCTTCGTCATAGACTCCACAGCACCATTAATCACGTGAGAATGGGGTATTGGAATACTTATGAAGTTGGTCAACTACCATTTTACTATTTGCATCAAACTAATGCCAAATAGTTTCCTAAAACCATTAGAAAATGAGAAATAAAGACCATTTTTAAGACCATAACATTTAAATGAACATTTTGGTATACTATGCAAATACTTAATTTAAAATCACCAGATTTAAAATCTCTTTTCATTTCTTTAAACTTTTTTCTTCGTCAAACTAAGACCAAAAAATAAAATGGACGGACTAATAAATTTTGATGTTCATGTTAAATAAAGGTTGAATAAATCTAATTGACACTTAACTCTACTAAGGAAATCAAGTATACCTTCCGTTCACTTTTACTCGATAATTTTAACTTTTTACGTCCTTTAAAAAATAATAAATGAAGTGCATAAGTTATCATGATACATATATTAATTAATGTATATTTTATTAAATTTAAAAAAATAATTTAAGAATGAATAATAAATATCGTTAGTATAACACTCAAAAAAAGTTTGTATTCTCTTAACATGTTTAAAGTGACATATAAAAATAAAAAACTATTTTTAGTATAACTGCCAATTAAATATGAACGGAGGGATTACAAAATAAAATAACTATACTTGTGTCATTTTAAAACTATATTAGAAAAGCAAAAATGTTATCCTAAGACTAAAATATTCCCAAACACAAGCGGAACTAAGATTTAACCATCATACTCAACACAAACAAGTCACAAATAAAAAAACAAAATAAGAAAGAAAACCAGAAGTTTCCTCCATTAACACACAGTTGGAAGATTTTCTCTTATACCCTCTCTCGTTCTTGGATTACCAAGAAAAGAAAATGGGGGTTTCTAAAACATGGAAAGCTACAAACTTTCTAGGGTTTCTATGGCTGAACTTATTATTCCAATCAGTAGTGGGTCGTTTCGTGGTGGAGAAAAACAGCTTAAGGGTTGTTTCACCTGATGATATTAAAGGCACTTACGATACTGCAATTGGCAACTTCGGGATTCCACAATATGGAGGTAGTCTTCCCGGTACTGTGGTTTATCCAAAAGGAAACCAAAAGGGTTGTCGAAACTTTGATGATTCTGGGATTTCTTTTAAGTCAAAATCTGGTGCTATGCCCACCTTTGTTCTCGTCGATCGTGGAGGTATGCAGCCAACTTTCTTAGCTCTTTCTAGAAGATTCTTGTAAATTGTAGTTTGAGTATGTCCCGATAAATAGTAGTACTCCCTTTCTATATTTAGAAATAATTCAACTTTAAATTTTCTATGTTAACCTTACTAAGATGTTTTAGACCACAAGTTCAAAAGTGTTTCGTTTCTTAAACTGTATCCAATCAAATATTATCACATAATATGGGACTGGAGGGAGTATCAATTTTACTTGGTCGTTGTTATAAAAAAAAATGATTTATTGAGTATTAGAATGAACAGGTGTAAATTGAGTAGAATGGATATTGAGGATTCATATTTTTGGCCAATTAGTTTGATATTGAGGTGTGGTTGTAGTTTGTTGTTGTTATTGTTTACTTTGTCCTTGTCACTGCCTTGATGTCTCAGTTTATTTTTGTCATTTTGGGGAATTTTCTAATTGTCATTCTTTGGACTGTATCAGTAGTATTTGGTTTAGGTTAATGATACAGAGTTGATATCTTAGTTCTTGAAGTATCCGATTGCTTTTCTTCCGACTGTTTCTAAGTGTCATATCATGTGTAGTACTTCTGTCGGTTTTCCCTAATAGTGGCTGATAAATATGAATGCTTTATTGTTTTCAGTTGGCTTGCATTACATAGACTACCATCATTGTTGATTTTGATTCCCTCAACTCTTTCTAGTCAAACTTTCTGTTCTTTTTTTTCTATTATAATTTTAATTTCAAATTTTGGAAATGAAAATTTGGATTCCAGAAGGAGTCATAGTTCACTAATACTTTGAGCAGTAATTGGAGATTGAAATGTTAAGTCAATGTACTCTTTTATATCGAGAAAGAGGTCATCTGTAAAATTATCACGAGTTATGCGGAGTTACTGTTTTCTTTTTGGCAGATTGCTTCTTCGCTCTGAAGGTCTGGAATGCCCAAAATGCGGGCGCCGCTGCAGTTCTAGTTGCAGATGATGTTGACGAAAGGCTGATAACCATGGACACACCTGAAGCGGATGGTTCTTCTGCAAAATACATTGAGAACATAACAATACCATCTGCCCTCATTGAGAAAAGCTTTGCAGAGAAGTTGAAGAAAGCTGTGAGCGCAGGAGAAATGGTTAATGTGAATCTTGATTGGAGAGAAGCTGTGCCCCACCCAGATGATCGCGTGGAGTATGAGCTGTGGACAAGTAGCAATGATGAATGTGGGTTCAAATGTGACATGTTAATGAAATATGTCAAAGATTTTAAGGGTGCAGCACAAATTCTTGAGAAAGGTGGATATACTCAATTCACACCCCATTATATTACTTGGTATTGCCCTCAGGCATTCACTGTAAGCAAGCAGTGCAAGTCTCAATGTATCAACCATGGAAGATACTGTGCTCCTGATCCTGAACAAGATTTCAGCACTGGATATGAAGGGAAGGACGTTGTTATTGAGAACTTGAGGCAGCTGTGTGTTTTTAAAGTGGCCAATGAGACAAAGAAGCCATGGGTGTGGTGGGATTATGTGACTGATTTTCAGATTCGATGTCCCATGAAGGAGAAAAAATATAACAAGGAATGTGCTGATGCTGTTATTAAGTCTTTAGGTAATAAATGCTGCCTCTTAACATCGTCCAATTATCGTATGTGAACAGATTAATGTCAGTTTTTCCTCTCTACAGGTCTTGATTTAAGAAAGATTGAGAAATGTATGGGAGACCCTAATGCTGATGAGGACAACCCTGTTCTGAAAGAAGAGCAAGATGCTCAAGCAAGTTTCTTTGTCTTTCTTTAAAAGATTAAAAACAATTTAAATGGGTGCAAGCACTTACAAAAGTAGAACTCCTATGCAGGTTGGTAAAGGAACAAGAGGTGATGTCACCATATTACCTACTCTTGTTGTCAACAATCGACAATATCGAGGTTAGTCCATGCACTTACTCTCGTATTCAATTGAGAACTTCATTTCTTTTTCTTAATGCTTGTTCTTGCAGGAAAATTGGAGAAAGGGGCTGTTTTAAAGGCTATTTGTGCTGGTTTTGAGGAGACTACTGAGCCTGCAGTTTGTTTGAGCGATGGTGAGTGCACATCATTTTTAAAGCTAAATTTCAATAAGATGTTTAATGATAACATAGAATGACTCTTTCTTCTGTAACAGACGTGGAGACAAATGAGTGCCGGGATAATAATGGTGGCTGCTGGCAAGACAAGGCTGCTAATATCACTGCCTGCAAGGTTCTTGCATTGACTTGTGCATATCTACAACAGTTTCTTTATCAAAATTTCTAATCTTTCCGGTTTCTGTCTCATTGATCCTCTTAATTTGTATAAGCAGGATACATTTCGTGGTAGAGTGTGTGAATGCCCTGTGGTTGATGGTGTGCAGTTTAAGGGAGATGGTTATAGCTCTTGTACAGGTAAACTAGCACATTTGGTCCATCTATTCATTTGAAATGATGGTTTTACTAATTTAGCTGTTAAGCAGAATTTTTTTTTTCCGTTTCTTTTTTCTTGTTAGATGTGTTTTTTTCCTAACTAACCCCAGATAGAAAATTTAACTCGATAATATAAGTTCAAGAAAACAATTTAATAAAATTCTTCATGTATTTCCAATGGGTTTTACAATTATCAGCAAAACTAGTTATGCTATTCATGGAAAATCCAAGTGCTTTAAATTCAAGACCAGCGATTACTATAAGTGTATGCCTGTATGCTATTAGATCATAAAATCAAGTAGGTACATATAAGATTTTTTTTTGGTGCATGCAAGAGTGTTGGTTTTCTCTTTTTTCTTTCTTCGTATGTATACTTATATATTTTAAAAAATGAAGATGCCGTTAGTTGAGTTGTATTGTTTGTCATCAAAGAGCTCTTATCATGTAAAAGGTAGCAGAACAGATCATGGCAGCTGAAAAGTGTGATCTAATAAGTCTAGCTCTCAGAAGTTGAATACAGTTCAACTCTGATTCTTATCTGTCTGATATCCTTTATCACTCTCAGTCTTTTGTATTTCTTTTTAAGTTTGCACGTGCAATTTTTGCTGTCTCTTGAAATTATGTTGTGACTTCAATAATCTGATTCCACTATCTGCAGCAAGTGGACCTGGGCGATGCAAACTCAACAATGGAGGCTGTTGGCATGACACTCGAGATGGTCATACTTATTCTGCTTGTGTGGTTGGTTAACCATCTCTTGGATTTCAATTTCTTATATTTATCTCCATGTTCCATTTTCAAATTGGTCCAGATTTGAATGCTGAACATGTTCTAACAGGATAACGAGGAGGGGAAGTGCTCTTGTCCTCCAGGATTTAAAGGTGATGGTGTTAAAAGTTGCGAAGGTAAACGATTTTACTTGATCATGATGAAGTTATAATATTAGGAAAATTATCTTTTATTCTTAGAAGACAAATTATACACACTACCCTCCACATACCTACGGTTGGATTATACTGGGATAGTTGTTGTTGTTGTCTTAGAAGACAAACTAAACTAGTTGTGACCCTCCCCTGCAAGGAATGTGCTGGATTACTGGTAGGGGGATAGATATCAAGAGAAATTTATGGAGGATAAGTTATTCAAAATTCTCAAATGAGCAAAGTAAAACAGTGGAATTTTCAGATTACTCATCAGTGATGTTATTGCAAAATTTTTAGTAGAGGAGTTATGCGGAAAAAAAGAAGCTAATAAAACAAAAGAAACTTCTTGAGTATGTTTTGAACATTGAATGGTATGAACTTTTTTGTGTATACTCACTGAAATATTCTAACTAGTAGAGATTCTTTTCTCTTTATGGAATTGCGGCTTTAACCTCTATAATTGTGTCATTTGTTTTCACTTCATAGATGTTGATGAATGTAAAGATAAGAAAGCATGTCAGTGCCCAGAATGCAGCTGCAAGAATACATGGGGCAGTTATGAGTGCAGTTGTAGTGGGGACCTACTGTACATTAGAGACCATGATACCTGCATAAGTAAGTTCACATAGTCCAGACTTCATTTCAAATATCCCTGATTATGCATCCGCGATAACAACTGTTATGGCAACTTCTATTTGCAGGCAAGAGAGCTAGAGAAGTCAAATCGGCATGGGCCGCAGTTTGGGCCATTTTGATTGGATTGGCTATGGCTGGTGGTGGTGCATATCTTGTATACAAATACAGATTAAGGGTAAGTTTAGAACTCGTTCGGACAAAACTTCTAGGGAATCTAATTTCTTTCGAACCCCCTATATTATTTGTATGCGGCCTAACCTTGCTATTCTTACTTCCACTAGCAAGAGAACTTCTGCTCGTATATACAGTTAATTGGTGATAGTAATTCTTTAGGGTATTTGACCTTTTCAGTGAACCTCATGGTAAAGTTAATAAATGATCTTTTACATCTGAAGTTTTTAGTTGTTGGTGAACTGGTAATTGATTGATTAGAGCATTCTACCGATAATTTGCTCAAATTAAATGGGTTAGCCCATGGCCGAGAATTAGCCTTTCCTTTTTATTCCTTAACCAGCTTTAAGAAAGAGCAACAGCTGTGTGATTGATTAGGTTAGCTGAAGTTTAGGCTAGTAATTCTTAGTTAGGAGAGAAATATTTTCCTTATTATTACATTGTACCTGACTTTCTATTTGCTTGATACTCAACCCAACCCCCCCCCCCGGAAAAAAAAACCCTCTGCTTGTTAGTGTATTCTGTTGTTGTTCCATGGGTCGTTGGTGAAAACAAAGGGATAACTGAAGAAAGTTGTTTATGTATAGACGTACAGTTATGGTGATAATTGGTGAATCAATCACTTTCTTAGCTTAATTACTACTGCTGGAAGAGCAATAACGTACTCAATAGTGCATGCTTCCACTTGCGTTTTCAACTAATACGCTTGTTTCTGGACATTGCTTGTTTGTAATGTATACACACTAATATCACTTCTGCTATTACCTTCCCAGTCTTACATGGATTCTGAGATCAGGGCTATTATGGCACAATATATGCCGCTAGACAGCCAAAACGAAGTCCCAAATCATGTCAGTGATGAACGTGCTTGAAATAGAGATTAACATGCCACCAGATTTCCAAAATGAAGTCCAAATGTTGCCAAGCTTTGATTGCAGACAGAAAAATTTATCAGTAATAATTCTTCTGGGAATTTGGGTGAAGTGGCAGATGCAATTGCCTTCTCTTTCTAATGAAGAAGGTGAAGGTAAATTCTTACGTCTGTTATATACAATGGATAATAAAGACAGCGTAGGAATTTTTTTTCTTTTAATTTTAAGCTTTTTTCTCCTCATTTTATGTATCTTTAAGGTTCTTGTACCGTTTTAGGCATCAGTTTAGGTTCAGGGTGAACAGTTTGTGGTAGGATTTGTAGCTGTCATGTGGGATGAGTTGTATCACCATTATTTAAACTGGTGCATGCAATCGTGTAAATTGCCTCTCTTTTCGTCATGAGTTGCATCCCACGTATGAAGAAGATCAAAATTAATAGTAACCGTGTGTGATCTGTGGAGCAGGGTTTACACTAAAACATGATTACGCCTTGCTGCATGAGTATTACTGTAGTATGTCCTATTTTTAGCTTCTGTTAGAGTATCCTGTATCTAACTTGCTTTAAGTTGTGTTCATCTTTTGAACTGATTGGAAAGCTATAGTGTCACTCAACCAGGTTTTAGAATCTCAGCTTTATCTTCCTAATTTGTTTCCTTTCCATTTTAAAGCTCATAGTGACGGTTGGAACTGAAAATGAACTCTGAACTCTCCCTTGACGACGTGTCTCCTTTCCGTTTTAAAGCATAGGAACTGTGAAGTGTGTTCTTGGCATTGCGATCTTAGATTAGGTACAGCGGATACCCTTCTTTATTGTTTTCCTTGGGGGGGGGGGGGGGGGGGGGGGGCTGAGAGGGG
>ML279312.1:90102-126526 GCA_005239495.1 Nicotiana undulata | reverse complement strand
GGGGGGGGGGGGGGGGGGGGTACAGTGCAATGAAGGGTGTGGGTTGAGTAGTTCAGCCCCCTGCCCTACCTTCTTTCCCTTTCCTTTACCGGTGGAGGGCATCGGAAAATAGGATCCAATGTATTCATCTACTTCACTAGAGTCGAGACAGTATCTATGGCAAAAGTACTATGTATGTAAAAGTAGGGGTGGCAAACAGGCGGTTCGAAAACTTCCGATCCGCAAAAAATGGGTTAATCGGCGGATAATATGGATATTATCCATGGCTTCTTACCACTCTTCTCAGACCCCACTAGTGAGATTTTACTGGGTATGTTGTTGTATCCTTGGCTTCTTAAATATGATCATTTTTTTGGGAGAATTCATAGTTTTCCAAACTTGAGGAATCTTCAATTTGAGGCTTTACAAACGTAAAAGTTAACCCATTAGTTATCCCATTTCAAAGTGAATAATATGATTCTTATTCATATTTGACCTGTTTTTAAAAAATTTATTATTCAACCTATTTTTTAATGGATAATACGGATGAATAACTGTTTTTTAAATCCATTTTGCCATCAGGTAAAAGATTGCAAAATAACGAAACAGAAATTGTTATTGGGAGGAAAATTATAAAAGCAGTTGTCGGTTTAAAAGCGTTATGTGAAGGAAGCATAGGGATGACAAGTGGTGCGGTTGTCGGGGCAAACTTGCATAAATCAACGAAGATCTCAACCCGCTCCGCACTGTTCCACATAGTATTTTTACCTGCGCACCCGCCTCACATACACCCACGTCCATTCGTCCAGTCGCGCACTGCATAAGTGTTTTTTTTGTAAATTTTGTTTGCTTATTTCCTTTTTATATTTTGGTTGGAGTTTTCAATTTAATCAACCAAAAAATTAGAAGTTCTTTTTGTTTCTCAAGTGCTGAATCTTCAATTAAAAAAAAAAGCAAGTATTTGATGCTCATTGTGAAAAACGCAAGTCAACCCTTAATATATTTATTTAATATTTATTGTAAAATAGTATTCACATTACTGTAATACTATTTTCAATATCCCTTAATGACTTGTGTATAACCCAACTACAAATTAACAAATAATAATTCACTGTAGATCTTTACATTACAATTCAGTTTTTCACGAAAAATGGGTTAGTATATGTCTTAGTTTTTGTGAAAATATTCTTTTCATAGCTTCAATTGTATTAACGTATTATTTTTCACGAACTATATCATAGAATTATTATTAATATAATTAACAAACTATTTATATTTTCTTTTTTTCAAAGTGGATTAGCAATTTGTAGTAGTAGGTTTTATGGGTCGTGCGGTGATCACAGAGAAGAATAAAAAGAAAACATTCTTACACCTGCAATCCGTCCCGCATCAATTTCTAATTTTTTATGAAAAAGTATTCCCCCCCCCCCCCCCTCCTGGGGCGAAGCCACCTTATGGAAAGGGTGGTCAACTGACCATTCTTCATAAAAAATTTACGAAAAACTACACTATGTATATAAATAAAATATTGATTTTAGATGTATAAATCATATAGTAAACAACCTTTGTTGGGAATTTTATTTTACTTCTTTCAAGTTTGAACACCTTTGAAAATATTTCTAGCTTTGCCACAGTCCCCTCCCCCTCGCACCTCCCTACCCTGCATAGCCTTAAACCCGCCGCATAGCTATAAACCCGCACCGGCCCCACCCGCTTACCATCCCTAAAAGCATCAGTAAACCAACAGCTAATACAACATAAGAAACCAACAGTTAATATACATAGGAAAGGTGGCCAAGAAAAGAGTAAGTACTCATTGGAGCAACAGACTATCACTCAGGTGGAGGGTGCTAGGAAGATTAATCGCGATTCTTTCGCCTACCTTTTCTTCTCCTACTATCTGTTATCCATTGCCACATGAAGGAAAAAACAGTGACAGAAGATGATGGGGATAAAGCAGGTTGCAATGGTCCATTTTAGTACACAACTGTGATTCATCAAAATAGTTTCTCTGTTCAAGCACGTTCATCTATGCTCTTTTAAGCTATGTACGTATCTACAAGGACAAATCTATCTATAATTAAAAGTAGAAGAAAAAGCGACCTCATTAAGCCAAGTGACATATATATATATATATATATATATGTCACTTGGCTTAATGAGGTCGCTTTTTCTTCTACTTTTAATTATAGATAGATTTGTCCTTGTAGATACGTACATAGCTTAAAAGAGCATAGATGAACGTGCTTGAACAGAGAAACTATTTTGATGAATCACAGTTGTGTACTAAAATGGACCATTGCAACCTGCTTTATCCCCATCATCTTCTGTCACTGTTTTTTCCTTCATGTGGCAATGGATAACAGATAGTANTATATATATATATATATATATATAAGGAAAAGGGCTAAAACTAATCATCTACTTTGGTATATTGTTCACATCTATCCTCTTTATACTATTGGGTCGTATCTACCCTTATCGTTAACCAAACTTTTTAAAAATACCATCCTCCTAATGGGAAGCTATGAGATTAAAAAAAATGATCTCGTTTTCTTTTTCAAGAAATCCATTAACTTGAATGACTAGAATATTCAGTAAACTACAAAATGAAATTAATCAAAATATTACAGTAGAAAAAAATATATAAAAGAGGGGGATAAAGATAATTCTATGATATTATATTTTAAATTGATTGAAAAATGAAATATAAATAAATAACATTCAAAATAATTATCGATAAATTTGGATAATCGAATTTTTTTGAACAGTATAACATAAGTTTAAAAATTAATTTTATTTAAAGAGTAAAAAAAGTGTACCTATGTTATATTAAAAGAGAAGTAGTATCGAAATATTAAGTCAATTAACAAGTTAATAAAAAGTCAACATAAAATGTATAGTATTAACTACTTGCTAATGTGACAATACAAATAAATAAGGAACAAACAATTTATTTGTTTCTATATGATGTGTTCCTTTGAATTTGTATAAATTTTGTTATATTTCTCCGCACTATATTAAATAATAAAGAATAACTAATATTTATTAAAATAGTCTGATATATTAAATCATAATTTTATAAAATTAATATGGGTTCTAACACTAATGTAGATAAATGGAGCAAATTTAGAATTCTCTAGGTCACAATGTTATTAACCTGAGAATGTTAGTAGATTTGCTAGCATGAAAGAGGCAGATTTAAGAGCCCGTTTGGATTAGCTGATTTGAAATAGCTGATAAGCATTAGGTGCTGTAAAACACTTTTTAGTGTTGAAACTTGAAACTGATTTATTAAATAAACAGCTACGTGTTTGGATACAAGTGCTGAAATTGATAATAAACTGCTGTAGTATTTGATAAAAAAGTGTTGATAAGCTCTTTTTCTGTTAAAATGACTTTGATAACCTTGGAACTATTTACACTTATAAGGGCATAATTTCTTCAAAATTTTAGATTCCAAATCGATTCAAATACAAAATATTTTATTTGTCATTTTATTTTAAATACAATTGTGCTTAGATGAGATAACTTTATGATAAGCATATAATTATAAGTTATAATAATTAATAAATTGATAGAAGTTTCTCAGTAAAAAATAGACCTAAATAGGACACAATATTTGAAGAGAAACAAACACTGATACACCAAAAATTTGATATGTCCTCATTTATTATATACAGTTGAAAGAATGGAATAGAGAATTTGCTTATCTTAAATAGTCAATCAGAATTGCAGACCTGAAGAGGCGCGGGAGGAGGGGGGGGGGGGGGGGGGGGGGGGGGGGGGGGGTGTTTGGTTGAAATAGTACTTAAGGCAGTGAGTATCGGTGTAAGAGTTTTGTTCTAAAAAGCATATTTTAAGGGTCAAACTTAAAATGCTTATAAGCTAAAAATTCATAAGTTGGGGGTGACCAGCTTATGGCTTTAACTTTACCAAACGCGTAAATTAGTCGAAAAGTGCTTATAAGCTAGTTTGACCAGCTTATAAGCTTAGCCAAACACCCTCTAAGTAGTATCACTTATGAATGATTTTAGTAACTTTTAGTCTGATGCAATGTACCCCGAAAAAAAAGAGCACCACCAGATGATACAAATATCTATAGTGAGAGAATTACCATCAAACCATGGTTTCGTGGTGTAGTTGGTTATCACGTCAGTCTAACACACTGAAGGTCTCCGGTTCAAGTCCGGGCGAAGCCAAATTTCTTATATGTGATTGTGGCCACTTGTTCGTTTTGTATTTTGCACATAACTCATGGTTTGGCGCTTAAGCCTAACAAACTTATATTTTTCAGAAAACTTAATATAAGTTCGAATTAAAAACCCTATATAATAATATGGGCAAGAAACCATCAAATACTCCGTTCAACACCTCCCAAAATAGTAATAGCATAGGAACTTAGAACAAAAGGTAGTGGATTTTCAGCTGAAAGTGAACTAGAAGTTCATCTTCAAATTTTTCATACAATAATATGTAACTCTTCATAAAAAGTATGATATTATAAGCTGGACAATAGAGCAATTACCTAGTATTATATATAAGTAATAGGTTGGGTTACATTGATATATCGTGTAGACATTCTTTGTCTTGACAATGTATATAACTTAAACCCTTTCCTGATAACCCCAACATTATGAGACAATGCTGAACAAATAGAACATCTAAACCTCCATCATGTTGTGGTGACAGCCAGAGAGGAAATAATTACACTTAAATCTTTGATTATTAGAATGATCAGTAGGTCATGGATAAAACAATAATAGCCAAAGTGTTTTAGTTAAGTGTTAACTGGACAATTATTCAAGTGGCAATAATTTGCCATCCCGTACGTGTATGATAATGCTCTCAATCCACTAATATAGAAAACCACCTCAATCCATGCCTTGAGCTTTAGTTTCAATTTATGAATTCGGAGTGCCAATCTTCAAGTCAAGTCCAAGGTCCATTCCATTGTATGCAATGGGAGAATACATCCATAGATCATCAGAGCTCAAGAGCTGCAACATCCAAACAAAAATAATCAGGATCTAAAGAAAAGGAATTAAGAATAAATGTCACAACAATTATTGTAATATTATATGCAACATTTGAGCTGAAATAAATGGGCTCAATTGAGCAAAAGGGCAGCCCGGTGCACTAAAGCTTTCGCTATACGCGGGGTGTGGGGAAGGGCTAAACCACAAGAGTTTATTGTACGCAGTCTTACTGTGCATTTCTGCAAGAGGCTGTTTCCACGACTTGAACCCGTACCTAAATATTTTGTGAAACATATCTCACCTTGATTTGAAGTTGCAAAAATTTGACATACTGGACTGCCTCTTCAAGCATAGTGCTAATATCAACCTATATTTCATGAAAACCTTACTAATCAGGTTCCAATTTTCACAGCAGATTAATTACATGACCATTAATTGCTGCAGTTTCACTGAGTACTATTGATCCACATACCTTTGTTCCGTTAGGGACGAGACTCTGCAAGATCCTCAATCTCTCATTAATTCTCTCTCTTCTTTTCTGTAATAAGAGGGGGAAAAAATATCCTAATTTAGTCACATAGTAGCAGATTGATAAACACTTACACTACAAGAAAAAAGCTTATTAGCGACCAACAATTAATGCTTTACCCTTGCATATAGACTCTGGGGATCAGTTGCTGAGCCCCTACTGGCTCTGGATTTTCCTTTTGAGTTGATTGGCGCAGAAACTCCTTTTGAGTTATCGCTCGAAGCCAATCCATATAACTCATAATTAGAAACATTAGATTCATCTTCAGAGCAGCAACTAAATGAGCTCTGCCTGTGAAGGACATTACTATTGTTTTCCTTATTTCCAATCTCATCATCAGCAGTACTCTTCATATTCTTCTTTGGTTTTACGCTTCTCTTGCTCTTAGGCACCTATATTAGATATCAGAAATATGTTTAGAAAACTAATTAATATAATAACAAGATGAAATACTACAAGTTTAGATATTGACACTCACATGATTAGCAGGCAACCGAGATCTTTTCTTAGAGCTTTCAGATGAACTGTCCATTTTATGATCTTGTTCCCGAAGTTGAATTTGATCATATTCTCTTCCTAGCTGCAAGCCTTTTCCATGAAGATCAGATTCAGGCATATTTTCACCTGATTCCATACTTTCATTGCATACTTGTTTGTTCAAAAAATCAATTGCATCCGCTTCGATTACATTGTTAGGAGACACCTGATGAGAAATGGGGTAACTCATTTTATCTTCCATTGTCATTGAAGTGTCATTTGTCAGCAACGTCGCGTGAAAATGGGGAAAATGTATGCCACTATTATCACTACTTCCTTGTGAAAAACCGTACATGCTATTATTAGTCTCCTCTGATGAATTATACATAGGAACCTGGCTACTTAATCCTCCTACGTTCATGGTTGATTGATCATGACTTGTCCAAAAATTGGAAAGTCGAATGTTAGAACTACTAGGTAGCTGATCATTTGGACAGTTACCAAACAACTGTGCCATGAAATCAGCTTCCTCAGTAGAACATGTTCCACTCAAGGAACTCCATTCCCCTTCAGACAATATGGCTCCCACAGGTTCCATAATTTTGCTGACAACTAGAGGAGTTTGGAGATGCTGATTTGGTTAATGCTTTTAAATAGTTGTGATTAGAGGCATATACCATATAGTGCTTATTTATATAAAAGGATATTCCCGCCCATATAACAACACGAATGTAGGAATGTCTATGTTGACTTTGTTTGGTATTGTATTTCAATTAAATTATTAATATATGGGGACTTGGTAGCTATACTCCATCAGTTTCATTTTATATGACAATGTTTAACAGGGCACGAAGTACAGACTTTCGGCACAAACCACCGGTACCCTTCGAACTTGCAGTCTTAAGACTATAAGAGCGTGTCGTTAAGAGTTAAGTGGAAATTTAAAATTATAGAGTTTCGAATATTAGAAACGTGTCATTCTTCTAGAAACAAACTAAAAAGGAAAGAATATCATCTAAAATGCAATACTTGAAGTAAATTTAATAATTAGAATAAGCCCCAGTTCATTTAAATAGCAATTATTTGCTCAGAATGGGCCAACTACAACAAAGAGAGACTTGGTTCAAGCAATTATGGACAACATAATAGAACCATTCAGAAGCTAACACTTGAACTCCATTTTAAATAATGATTTGGAATATAGTTTCAAATCATTGGGAAAAGGATAAACTGTTACTATCAACAAATTAAACACAAAGTTAGGTGAAGATGGAAATGAGATCTGGTGAAATAGATACTGCAGAATCATATCTGGCATTCTAGAGAACTACGTGCGGGTCTTTTTCATTCGTTTATTAAGCATAATTGAGTTAACTAAATGAAAATGACATCATCGACAATAGAAGGAAAAAAAGACAAAAGTCTTCCAGCTTAGCTCCTGTCTCCGATCCTCCAAAGTTCTAAAAGAGTAACCACAAATGTTCTTAGACACATCATCACACAAAGTTCTAAACGACTAACCGAATGTTTTTAGACACATTATCATACAAAGTTCTAAAAATTGGACTTTTGACACTTCGATCTTCTGAGATTAGACCAATAAAAACATATCTCAATCCGATAATTTAGTAAAACTAAGGTACAGCAGGTCACATCTAAAACCATCCAGTATTCTAGACAAGTTGGCATGTTTCACTAACCTCATTTTTTGTTAGAACTTTAGGCAATTCCAAAAAAAAAATAGAACCCGAGGAATGGGGTGGACTGACTACTGAGTACTAAATCACAAGAAAATTTTGCTTAAGACATTTCATTAAACACATAAAGTACGTGAGTTTTACTATAATTCCGTATAGGAGAGTAACTCTTAACTTACCTCTATACGTCTTTGTAATTTGCATTTAGTTTTATTTCAACCACCTCAAGGTGATTTTATTTACACATATATAATGATACAAGTAAGAAAAATCTTTCTGCCAACAGCTTATAACTTGAAGTCAATAGTTTAATGGATTTTAATAACGTTGTTGGTGCAGATTAGGGACTGACCTAATTCTATGTCTGCTTACGTTTGCAAATAATAACGTTGTTGGTGCAGATTAGCGACTGACCTAATTCTATGTCTGCTTACATTTTGCAAATAATAACCAATATAGCTTGCTATAACTGAAGGACCTAGCTTTTTCCTGATTAGGAATGTGACTTTTATTTATTTATTTTTGGTTGATGGATTTAAGTTATAATTGATAGCGGAGTAAAGAATTTTTAGTAAGAATGTAGCTAATCGGATTATGACTTGTCATTATCTCGCTAATAATAAATAATCATAATTAAAATTATATCAACTATAGCTGTTATGAATTTAAAAAAAGAAAGACGCCAGAACAGTCTTAATCGAATTCTATCCAAAGGGCATTAGATGTGTGCGTGTGTTTTTGTGTGTGTGAGAGAGAGGGAGAGGTGTGTCTATTACTAATATATGTTGTCTTAACTCTTGGGATGCACTAATCTGAAATTAAGATGGAAATTGAATCATGGCTCTTCAACAAAGAAAATGATTAGAGCTTATACCGAGAATCAAAGGATCATTAATGTAAAGTATCTTTTGAACAGCGTCCACTAATGACTTATTTGGGACTTCTACCCCAGAGATTCCCGGCGGTGTTAACGCTTCAACACGCGTCGAATCACCAGTCCTACACGGAGACCTTTTCCACCGCTAATTATGAACTGTTTTTTCCAGCGCACAAATAATCTTGCGTTTATGCAAGGGTCGCATTTCAAGAGTGTGATATAGAACAATCATTATTAATTTTACATCTCAGAACTTTTGAACCATAGATCTTAGGAAGATAATTTTATACTTTATAATTGTTCCAAAGTTCCTACTTTGAACATTTTCGAATATTACATTTCTATAATGACTGCCGCGTGCCGGCCGTTGCACGATCTACTTAAATATTTCTTCACACCCAATTGTGATCATACTAATAAAAAAAACATGCATAATACATTTATGAGCCAGTAGTATTCCCCTTTTTATTTATTAAAAAAATGAAAAGCTCAGCCACACGAGTTTAACTGATTAAACTATTATGAATTTCTCTGGGTTGAAGGGAAATGGGGAAACGGAAAGAATAAGAGAGTTTTGTTTCGTTTAGGGACCTTATACGACCAACCAGTCACAAGCACATAACACAACGTGAAATTAATGTTCGCTAGCCAAAGATGATATAGTTTAATTATTATTTTCATGAATTTAAACATTACTTTTCTGGTTTAACTGCTATTTAGAATGATTAAAACTTGATTGGAATGATTACGAATTATAATTAACTACTAAAGAAAAGCAATTGATAATTGACTGCAAAGAACTAACGATTAGCAAAGTCGGTTTCTTATCAATGTGAGAAAGAAGGTTCATGACACGATAGGTGCAAGATAGCTATTTGGGATCCAACTCTAGTTTAATTCACTCTAATGTTCTAACAATTCTCACAAATTCCCTCGATGATTAGTTCAAACGTGTAGTCAAGACTCCTCCCTTGATTAAATCTTAACTCTACGAGGTGAACAAATATAAGCACTGTGAAAATATGTAAGCATGCGTTAATAACGTCTCTCGAATATTCTCCAAACTTGATTTAATCAACAATTCAATAAGCTCTTTCTATTATTTAAGAGAAACAATGGATTAAATCAAACAAAATAATGCAAAGATAATACCAAAATATTCCTCTTTTGATTAAATATACCAGTGAATAAAGTTACAATAATTCAAAGCTCCATAAACAAATTCAAGCAAAGAACTAGAGTTAAAATCCACAAATATTAATCAAAATACCATATCCATCAAACACGAAGGGAAACTACTCCATAATCATGGAGGAAGTCATCACAAATATAATTAAAGAATAAGAAAACATCAATCTAACATTACAATCCAAACTCTTGTATTGAATTAATGAAAAGATGATGAAGTCCTGTGTCTTGTAGCCTCCAATGCTCTCTGATAGGTTATAAGTACCTTTGATTTATGTTTTGATGATCTAACAAACTTAATGTTAAGAACCAAATAAGGAACCCGATACACATCCAGTCCACATTCTCAGCGCATGGAAATAACCAAACTTAAGCGGAGATGTTCTTTAGCATTTCAGAAGTTAAAGAATCAACAAGGGGAACATATGGACTTCAGTTCCCCTGGTGATTGTACCAAGGCAACTCTCCAACAACTGAAAAGTGACTCCATGCACACGCAACAGTGCAACACAGTGCAACAGTCACCTCTTTTGGGAAGGACCTTGTACCCAAGTTGCTTACATCATTCAAGTGATGTCATCGATGTTATATTAACATTAAACCAGTGACAAAACATCACTTGAACACTTAGAGAATTTACTCAAGCACTCCAATAGTGATTGATCTTCCAGTTAACAATTCTCAAGTGCATCAAAAACAAAGAACAACACTGCTACGGACCAGTTCCACATATCAAGTGATTGTATGTCCTTAGTTGAGTTGTAACTTTGTTACTTAGAATATTCTTACTTGTAATTCCTACTTAGCTTACTTAGAAGCATTGTGTAGGAAACCCTTGTAAATCATAAACCCTTGTGTTTGTGTCTTAGCTAGAGTTAGTCAAGTTGTAAGTCTTTGTAATAGAGGTTTTACAAAGTGGCTTGTAATAGGTGTGTTACAAGTTAGTGAGGGATTAAGGAGTTAATTCCTAGGTTACAATAGGTTGTAATCTAAACGTTTTGCTCAGTAATGAAGTTGAAATCCTATAAGGGTAGGTCGTGGTTTTTGACCCCTGAGCTGAGAATTTTTCACGTAAAAACTCTCAGTGTCATTTACATTCTGCTCTCTGTGTGTGTGTAATATGTGAAAACTAATAGAGAACCTGGTTCTCTATATAGTTTGGTGGACCCTCGAATTCTATCAATTGGTATCAGAGCAGGTTCTTTCTATCAAGCTAACACCTAGAAAGGATCCTCATGGCTGCTCCACCAAACTTTGAAGAAGGTTAGTCTACCTACAGGCCACAAAGGTTCAGTGGCCAGTAATGTGGATGGTGGAAGACTAGGATGCACGATTTCATCATGGCTAAAGATTTCGAGCTTTGGGACATCATCTATGATAGACCCTTCGTCCCCATTAAAACCAGTGGTGACCCTGCTGTGACTATTCCTAAAACAAGAAAAGAATTCAATGATGCCGACCGGAAAGCCATAGAGAAGAATTTTCATGCAAAGAAATTCTCGTTTGTGGTTTTGGTCCTGATGAATACAACAGGATATCGGCATGTCAGTCAGCCAAGGAAATCCGGTAAACTCTCCAGACAGATCACGAAGGAACAACACAAGTCAAGCAATCCAAGATCGACATGCTCACAACTGAGTACGAGCTTTTCAGGATGAAATATGATGAATTCATCCAAGATATGCATACTCGCTCCACCTCTATCATTAATGAGCTTCACTCTCTTGGTGAAATTATTGAAGAAGAAGAAGGAAAATGAAAGAAGAGAGCCTAAAAAAGAGAAGAAAATGGTCCTCAAGACAGACAACAATGATTCAAGTGGCGAGGATGTTGATATGTCTTACTTGACAAGAAGATTTCAGAAGATGGTTCGTAGAAATTGGGGCATTCCAAAAAGGGGGAGTTCTAGCAAGCCAAATAATTATGACATCTATCATAAGTGTTGCAAGCTAGGACGCTTCATCAAGGACTGTCCCCTCCTAAAGCATGATCACAACATAGACAAAGCAGCCAAGAGGAACCCGGATCCTGATAAACGATTCAAGAGAAAGAATGTCACTGACAATGTTGTAAAACGGGCTCTTGCTGCATGGGGAGATTCCTCCAGCGAATCTGAAGAAGATAATGATCACGGTGACAGTTCAATGATGGCAGTAGAAAGTGAAGCAATTGAGTATGACTCTATCTTTGCCTTAAGGGCTCAGTCTGATGATGAAGATGACGATTACGATGATGAGGTTAATTTTCTGAATGTTCAGAGAAATTTGAAATCTTATTCTCCTAAGAAACTAATGTCTTTGGAAAATGTGTTAATAGATGCATACAACAGTCTTATTAAATGATAAAAAAATTTTAACTATGGAATTTAGAACAATCTAGAGATGACCTGGTAGTAGTGGTGTAGACTTGAAAGAAACTATTGAGAGTGTGAAAGAAGAAGATGATGCCTTAACTGAAAAAATTACAAATGTAGAACATGAAAGAGATTATCTTGTAGTTGTTGTGGTTGATTTAAAGGAAACACTTGAGTCTGATAAGAAAGAGAAATAAGTCTTAATTGAAAAAAATTCCAGCCTAAAACTTGAGAGAGATGACTTAGTAGTAGTGGTAGTTGATTTGAAGGAAACCATTGAGAGTGTAGAAAAAGAGAAAGATGTCTTAACCAAAAGAGTTGTTGATGCTGAGCTTGAAAGAGATGATCTGCTAGATATAGTAGTGGATCTGAATGACATAATTAAGGTACTAAAAGGAGAGAGTAGGCATGGGACTCCTCACAAAGGTAAGGAAGTTGCTAATGAAGCACATCTTAGGCTTGAAGATGAGATGAATGCAGTGAAGTCTAGATTGTGTGTTGAACTTGAAAAGAACAAACAACTTCAGGAAGAACTAGGGAGAGTCAAGAGTTATCTTGAAAAGCCACTCAAATGGACCTGGTCTTCTGATGCCATCACTGCATGTACATTAATAATGGGGGGAACAAGCAGGGAATTGGGTTTCGAAGGGAGAGGACTCCCTACAACCCTCATAGCAAGTATGTTACTGTATCCGATAATTGGCTTTGTACTCACTATGGTAACAATGGGAACCTTAAGAAAAAATGTAAGACTAGGGTTCAGTCTCAACAGAAAAACAAAGTTTTTGCTAAGAAAGTAACTACTGCTAGAGAACCTGGTCCCTCATATAGAAAACGCATCATGCCTGCCTCGACTAAAAGAACACTCATTCATCCTTTTCCTCACTACAACGGACCCAAACTTGTTTGGGTTCCTAAATCTAACCCTTGATATCCTTGAGCAGTAAGCAGTGAAGGGGAGCAACCAACAACGGTACATGGATAGTGGTTGCTCAAAGCACATGACTGGAAACACAATCTATTTCCTTTCATTGAAAGCCCTGCAAGGAGGGAGTGTATCCTTTGTAAATGGAAAAAAGGGATACATTCTGGGAGTTGGAAGGATTGGAAATTCACTCACTCACTCAATTGAGAACGTGTACTATGTCTATGGCTTGAAGTATAGTCTGTTGGGTGTCTCTCAGATATGTGACAAGGGAAACAAAGTGAAATTTTCGTCAAAGATATGCACAGTTACATATCTTGTGACTGGTGAAATGGTGATAGTGGCCAAGAGATACAAGAATTATGGCACAGAAGGCTGGGGCATGCAAGCTTTTCATTACTGAATAAACTAGTCCAGAAGGACCTGGTTCGCAGTCTACCCAAGTCAAGCTTCAAGGAACACAAAGTGTGTGATGCTTGTGCAAAAGAAAAGCATGTCAAATCTTCATTCAAGCCCAAAAAGGAAGTCAGCACCTCAAGGCCACTTGATCTTCTTCATATGGATCTATGTGGACTTATGAGGGTGCCAAACAGAGGAGGAAAAAGGTACATCTTTGTAATAGTGGATGACTACTCCAGATTCACTTGGACCCTGTTCCTCATAACCAAGGATGAGACCTTCCAAGTATTTTTTGCCTTTGTCAAGAAGATCCAAGTGAAGATCGGAAGAAATGTGGCTTGCTTCAAATCAAACCATGGGATAGAGTTTGATAGTGCCAGATTTGATGAATTCTGTGTTGAAAATGGCATTACTCACAACTTCTCAGCTCTAAGAATTCCACACCAAAATGGTGTAGTAGAAATCAAGAACATGAGTCTTGAATACATGGCGAGGACAATGCTAATTGATAGTGGGATTGCGAAATATTTTTGGGCAGAAGCAGTTAACACTGCATGCTATTTGATAAACAGATGCATGATCAGGTCCCTTCTAAACAAAATACCTTATGAGTTGCTGAACGAAAGAAATCCCAAACTGACTCATTTGAGGACATTTGGCTGCAAATGTTATGTTCTCGACAATGGCAAGGGACCGCTTGGAAAATTTGATGCCAAAAGTGATGAACGAATCTTCCTGGGACACTCGTCCCAAATAAAAGCTTACAAAGTATACAACAAAAGAACTCAATGTGTCGAGGAGAGTGTACATGTGATCTTTGATGAATCTCACCTCTCTTGTGAGAAGGACGGGCATGTTGACCAAGATAGAGAACCTTTATCTGTTCCATGTGAAGTTACTGACATGGCAAATGGAAAGGTAGAAATGATGAGCCATGTCAAGGAATCCAGTGAAGATGATGCAACTACATCTCCATCCATTGGAGAGGAACCTGGTCCCACGATCACACCTACTAAAACTAAAAATAGAGTTGTTGATGTAGTCCAAGGTACTTCTCTTGCTGAAGGAAGAAGCGACCAAGAACCTCAGTCAGACATACCTGGTCCCTCCACCAATGAGATTCAGGTACCAAATTGAAAGCACAAAATCTCACATACTCTTGACAACATAATTACCCTTCTTGACTTAAAAGTTCAAACCAGATCAAAAGCCAGAAACTCACTTGCTTTTTTAGCCTTTCTTTCCCAAATAGAGCCCAAAAGTATCAAAGAAGCATTCAAAGATGCAGACTGGATCACAGCCATGCATGAAGAGATGCATCAACTTGAAAGAAACAAGGTATGGCACCTGGTTCCTCGACCTGCAGATCGAACTATCATAGGAACCAGGTGGGTATTCAGGAACAAACTCGATGAGTTTGGAAATACAACAAGAAACCAGGCAAGGCTTGTAGTTCAAATCTATAATCAGGAAGAAGGGATTGACTATGATGAAACATTTGCTCCAGTTGCTCGAATGGAAGCTATCA
Organism: Nicotiana undulata; assembly: GCA_005239495.1. Taxonomy (NCBI): domain Eukaryota; kingdom Viridiplantae; phylum Streptophyta; class Magnoliopsida; order Solanales; family Solanaceae; genus Nicotiana; species Nicotiana undulata. The sequence continues at coordinate 111,595 of ML279312.1, read as the reverse complement.
GAATTCTTTTTGTCTTTGCATCTCATATGGAGTTCACATTGTTCCAAATGGATGTCAAAAGTGCATTTCTAAATGGCTTCCTAAAAGAAGAAGTTTATGTCAAGAAGCCTCCTGGATTGACTGTCATGAAAATCATGAGCATGTGTTCAAATTAGACAAGGCATTGTATGGGCTAAAGCAGGCTCCCCAGGCTTGGTATGAAAAGTTGTCAAAATTCCTTCTAGAAAACGGCTTTACAGGAGGGAAAATTGACAACACACTCTTTCTAAAGAAACAAGGGAGGAACCTTCTCATTGTACAAGTGCATGTTGATGATATCATCTTTGGGGCCACAATTGACTCTCTATGTGAAGAATTTGCAAAACTCATGGGAAGCGAGTTTGAGATGAGTATGATGCGAGAATTAAATTTCTTAATGGGACTTCAAGTAAAGTAGTCTCAAAAAGGAACATTGATAAGTCAGCAGAAACACATCAAAGAGCTGCTGAAATAATTCGATACGGAAGCATCAAAAGTTATTTCCACAGCTACACATCTAGACATGGATGAACCTGGTTCCCCTATAAATCAGACAATGTGCAGAGACATCATAGGATCACTCATGTATCTCACTGTGAGCAGACCATACATTGTGTTCAGTGAGAGTATTTGTGCAAGGTTCCAATCTAATCCAAAGGAGTCTCATCTGAAGGCTGCTAAAAGAATATTGAGATATCTTAAAGGAACGCATGACCTGGTTCTCTACTATCCCTCAGGTGACATCTTTGATCTTGTTGGGTATGCTGATGCTGACTATACAGGATATCTGGTGGACAGGAAAAGTACATCCGGTATGGCACATTTTTTTGGGTTCTTGTCTCATATCATAAGGTACAAGGAAGCAAAACTCGGTGACACTCTCAACTGCAGAAGTAGAATATGTAGCAGTTGTCTCTTGTTGTGCCGAATTTCTGTGGATTAAACAATAGTTGGAGGACTTTGGAGTATTCGCTGACTATGTGCCACTCTTGTGTGACAATACAAGTGCACTCAACATGGCCAAAAATCCAGTCCAACATAAAGGGACCAAGCACATTGATGTATGTCATCACTTCCTCAGAGATAATGTTGAAAAAGTGCTCATATGTATGAAGTTTTGCAGCATTGAAGACCGGATTGCAGACATGTTCACCAAAGCTCTGAGAAGAGAACATTTTGAAAGAAACCGCCTGGCACCGGGGTTGATAAAACCCGATGGAGGACCTGGTCCCCCAATGATTGGCTACGAAAGAAATCTACAGGTAAAAATAGCTAAAAGTATTTTCTGGCAAAGTCTAACTCAATTATATACCGTTACAGGTAGACACACATGATGATTATAGAGCAGCTGATGCAGTGCATGCTGGTAAAAGGGGTTAAGCTTACACTTGCAAGACCCGTCAGGGAACCTGGTTCTCCTAACACAGGTTAGTAGCTTCTTTGTTCTCTCATACACAATTTAGAACGGATAAAAACAATGCCACATCATCAATGTGTCAGTTTCTTTCCTTTGCATTTTTTGAACCAAAACGCCGCACCTGTTGCTGAATGACCTGACTCCCAAAAAAACTGTCGCCTTTTCTTAACCGGTCCTCATCTATCATAAATATATCTATCAATGTCACATCTCCTCACATCAAACTTCAAAATTTTCACTTCTTTTTTAACTACTATTCAGGATGATCAAAACTTCATTGAAATGATTACAAACTAACTACTAAAGTAAAGTAATTGACAATTGACTGCAAAGAATTAGAGATTAGCAAAGTCGGTTCTTATCAATGTGAGAAATAAGGGCTATAACAGGATAAGTGCAAGATAGCTATTTGGGATCCAACTCTAGTATAATTCGCTCTAATGTTTTAATAATTCTCACGAATTCACTCGATGATTATTTCAAACGTGTAGTCAAGACTCCTCTCTCGATTAAATCTTAACTCTACGAGATGAACTAATATAAGCACTATAAAAATATGCAAGCATGCGTTAATGGATTAGTCTTCAGGAAAACGTCTCTCGAATATTCTCCGAACTTGATTTAATCAATTCAACAAGCTCTTTGATGTCTTAAGAGAATCAATGAATTAAATCAAACAAAATAATGCAAAGATAATCACCAAAATATTCCTCTTTCGGTTAAATAGACTGGTGAATAAAGTTGCAATAATTCATAGCACCATAAACCAATTCAAGCAAAGAACTAGAGTTAAAATTCACAAATATTAATCAAAACATCATATCCGTCAAACCCTAAGGAAAACTACTCCATAATCATAGAGGAACTTATCATAAATATAATTAAGAAAACATCAATCTAACGTTACAATCCAAACTCCCGTATTGAATTGATGGAAAGATGATGAAATCATATATCTTGTAGCCTCCAATGCTCTCCCAAAACTTCCAAGATCAAACGTCCTCTAAAGATCACATTTTCGAATGTATTTATACAGTGGCACACCATGCACCTCATTAGTGAGAAAGTTTAGAGGCCTATTTTATTCACTCTAGGGATTTTACACTAGTGCCCCGCGCCCCGCTACGCATGGCGCGGCGTTGTAGTGCAATTTTCTTAGAGTAATTTTTGCTTTCTCACTTTTTGATATCCACTCTAGGTTCTCGACCCCCGAACGTGATCCCGGCTTAATTTTTTGGGCTATTACTCAGGCTTCAAAGATCCAACTTGTTCAATTTAGATCCAAATTATCTTAATAGCTCGGAATCATTTCCTGCAAGGCATAAAATACGTAATAAGCACAAATCATCATTATTTAAGCTCAACCATAAGTAAAATACAGTGATTAGAGTGCAAATTATGACTAAATCACGCGATTCTAGCCTACCATCAACCATTCCATATTACGGTTGTGCATAATTTGGTAAATACTGAATTACCGTATCGAAGCCAAAAATTTTGGTAATTTTGGTATTTGGTATTCGATATTTTGGTATTCAGTATGGTATTTAGTTTAATTTTAAAAAAAAAATTAGTATTAGGTATGGTATTTTAAAATAAAATACCGAAATACTGATATTTTATTGAAATATATATTATATTACACATATTATTAATTATAATATGTATATATAAAAAATCTAAAATTTTACTTTCCTTTATTCTCTAGCTTCATCAATTAACTCTAAGTAAGAAATAAGACATTTCTAATGATCAAATTTATTTTCTTTATATACAGTTTTCTCTCTTTGGGTTGATATTTGCTGGTTTTAACAAAAAGTTTGTCAATAAACATTTTTAGTTTTGTACTTTTGAGTACTTTAATTAAGAATATTACAGTCTATGACTTTACGCACTAGTTAGTATTCAAATCGAATAAACCGAAGTTACCGAACCAAATAAACCGAAACCGAAAGGAGAAAAATCGAATCATACCGAATTTAATTAGGTACGGTATTGGTATAGCATTTTTAAAAACTGAATATCGAAAATACCGAATCGAAATATCTAAATACCGTACCGTACTGACCGACTAACACCCCTAGTCCATATGGGACATTGTTAGACTTGTATGTGGAATGAACTTTCAGTAATTTGCATCTCTTTTCTAAAATAAATACGAAATGAATACATTAGATCTCGAACCATTTGCAGCTGCAACTAAAATAATCGTCGATAGGTGTATATTCAACAGTGTACTCAACTGGATTGTCATCATTTTTTTTACAACTGAATAATCACTAACGATGAATTTCTCAACACTAGGGACAACTTGATAATCGTCGGGGCTGCTGACTTCACAATGATACAATTTCCTTAGTTGTGTCTTGAAAAATTCATACATTGTACGCGTATAACACTGAATTGCCTGCTTCTGCACTTGAACATTGACTCACACACAATTTGAAAGCCCTTTGACCTGTATTCCCCTTCCAACTCTTTTTCATGCTTAGCTCTTATAGCTAACTCATACTGGTGAACAAACATCCTATGAGTGCTTTGACGGGTAATATATCCATTAAAGAACGCATGCATCCCCTCACTTCTTTGCGTAGATAGCATGCCAGCCGAAAAATACACATCAAGGTACACAAGAACCCATTTTTCCTTCTCAGAGTAATGTTTGTTGAACCAATTCCTTGTATGCAAATTATACCTTGCAATATATTATGTCTATTTTCTCTCAAAAACTTCAACCGCAATGCTATCATGGACCATGGATTTAAATAATCCACGTGCAATTTTAGAAAGACGAACACCACTTAAGTAAAGAGGCAACTTTAAAAATATATTCCAAATACAATACCTATGTATTGTATTTGGCATCACTTCAGCAATGACCGGCTTAATGCTCTGACACTGATCAGTTATGATCGCATACGAATGAACATTTCCCTTGGACTCAAGCCAAGTTCTAAAAACTAATTTATAACTATCGATATCTTCATAAGACATGAGAGCACATTCCAGTAAAATGGTCTGTCTATGGTGATTGATGCCAACAAATGTAGCACATGGTATATTATATCGATTCACAAGATACATCGAATCAAAGCATATCACATCATGGAATTGCTCATATGCTGCCTTAGAGTGTGAATGCACCCATACCACATTTCGCAGCGTACCAATATTATCAACGTCTATTGAATAGAATAACTCCCAATCCTTTACCTGCATTTCACGAAAAAAGTTGAGCAGCGACAGTGCATCCCCTTCTTGCATTTCAAAATTCCTACTTTTTTAAAATAAAATTTCTACAATCCTTTGTAGTGCAACCCAAATTTTTCGGTCAACAATGATGAACCTCAGCAGGTCTAATTTTCTTGTGGAGGGTCTAATGCCAGATCGATCGTGAGCTACAAGATCCCTCTTCAAAGAATCACAAACGGACCTATGTCCAGCCATGAGGGCAATATGGAAGGGAGAAAATCATGGTTGTGATCGTGAACGACTTTAGAGACGCGCCAACAACCAGAATCATCCGAAACAGCAGTGAGCCTAGCTTTACAGTTGTTACTCCTGGTGGTAAACTTTGTTTTTTGAATCTTAGCCCCATCACAACAGTAAGTTATGTACCTGACAGTGTCACCACCCTTCTTGTTGGAATTTCTTTTGACGACGGAGAATCTTTTCAATCATGCATGTTCTTTGTAGAATGCGAACAAAGAATCTTTATCTCTAAATTACATTCCAGAGATTGGAACTACAACCACATCCTCTTCAGTGAATTCATTCTCCATTTCCTGATCAACATCACATAACTTTAACTTATTTCCTAAAATCTGCTCCTCATCGTCGTCAGCTTCTCCATAATATTCTCCATCGGGTTCTTCATATCATCATCATCAAAGTGCACAACATTGTTGAAACTGTCGTGAGAATCAACATCGACCCATTCGCATTCATTCAACAAAATGTCGTCTGATGTCATCCCTAAAGATCTATACAACTCTTCCCTAACCCGATCAAACTTATTATCTTAGTTCATATTTGTGGTTGTTGTATTTTTGTTATGTTCATTTGGATTCATATTTTCTTGCACCACCAAATTTTCTTGGTTTGAATCCATTTTTAGATAAGGAGAAAGTGTCCAGTTAACTTGGTTTGATAAGGAGGAAGTATACTAAATCGTATACCGTTTTTGTTTTTAAGAAAATACAATAATTTGTATACACATAAAATATAATGAAAATACAAATATAATGCAAAGACTTTTCAGCTACCAACATTTAATTTTCGCATACCTCAATGCTTGGGAATAGGAAGAGCCTCTCCACATTTATTAATTTTGTGTTTTGGGGGAAAAAATATAGGCTAAATAGTTAGAGGGTCTTTGATGTCTTTTCACGCGTGTGGCCAAAGTTGGGCCGTTTAGCATCTTCACAAGTATTCCCTCCGGTCCACAATAAGTGATTTTTTGACATTTTTCTTGTGGTCCAAAATAAGTGATTTTTCCATATTTCAAGAATGAATTAATTTTTTTCCCTACACTGCCCTTGGAGTAAATAGTGTTGGAGTATGTGTTAGGGGTGTTTATGTAAAGAGATAGTAAAGGTTAAAATGATCAATGTCATTACTAATTAATGTTAAAAGGTGAATTTCTTAATCTGTGTGAAAACTACCAAAAAATCACTTATATTGGACCGGAGGGAGTAAGTTTTACCTCTTAACTCTAGGATCTCAAAGTTTGTGTGCACGTAATTGTTTGATCGAGATACAAACTTTTGAAGTAATTAAAGTATGTTCCAGTTAGCGTGAAGTACGAGAAAAATCTATCATTATTTGAAATTCGTTTTGTTAGTCAGAATATATGCTCGAAAATAAAAACTGTTTTTCTCTAACAACAAGAAGAATTTAAACAAAAAATGCAGAGAATACAACCAATAAAATCAAATTGAGTGGTGGTCTGCACGTCTGCAAATATGTCCATGGTACGTTGTTTTGTTTCTTTAACCTAGTGCATTATTTCTTCCTTTTTCTATAAAAAAAAATAGAGGGAAATTTTTCAAAACCCAACGGGTATGAATTTTTCCAAGTGAGCTGGAGATTTTGAGTACCCTTTTTCCATGTTATACACATTGAATAAACCAAAGGCTCCAAATGGTCAGAATAGATCAATCAACTTGCATGAATAAGCATACAATAGTTGTATTTATTAATCTTGGAATATGATTTATTTTTCTTTATCTTGAGAATACATTTGAAAGCCTTAGTCGCTGGAAGAAGGTTTTGTTGGAAGATAAGAGACCAATAAGGGCAACAAAAAAATACCACTAGTAAGAGACCAATAGAATTTTAAAATTAATTTGAATAAAACCATTACTACACTCGACAATCATTATAGTTTTTTTTTCTTTCAAAAAAGGAGTATTTTCACTTGTTTCCCGCTGCTCTAGACCTCTGTATAGATATTCAGGGGTTTTGAATTCCATATTTATGTTTTTAACCACGAATTATAGTTGTATAATTGTATTTATTAGTTGTTAAGGAATATATGAGATGGACGCATGGATGATTATTGATTATATTACTGAAGGTTGGTAGTGGAGCCAAGATTTAATCTTTTTATGTTAGTGGGTTCTTAAGTAAGAATTTGTAATATTCAGTAAAATTTTAAGTCAAATATATGATTTGAACTAAAGCTATTGAGTTCGGCCGAACAAGGTATCGAAGCTGTAGCTCAGCCCTGGTCATCGTCCATCTGAATTTTAGAAAGAAAAACGAATAACCAGCAAAAGATTGGTAATAATATTAGAACGTAAGTATGATAGAATTGGTTATATAAGTTAATTGATATTCACCTGATTCTGCCATTTTGGTTCTACTAAATATAGTACATAAAAAGCCATGTCGTTGTACTCTTAGGGATCGTTTGGTGGGTAGGACGAGGGATAAATTGTAAAACTATTTTACGTGTGGTACAATCTTTTTGATTCGGGGATTAGCCATCTTGGAATTATTCATACCACAATTGTTCAAATATAAGATATATAAAATACACCAGTAACAAAAACAAGAAAACCACTATAATCTCATGAAAAGTCATTGGAAATTGGAGTAGACTTTTCAAAGATGTGTTAGAACAAAGCTGGTGTGGAGGATGTTGAGAAATACTGGTTTAAACTTTTGCTCATTCTTCAACCACATAATTTTATTGGTCTTAACAAATATATAACTTGGAGACATAAGATTTTGCTACATAAAAGGGTCGTTCATGTCTCATGCGACGAGGCTACCCTAAAAAATTTCAGAGTTTCCTTTTGGCCTCTTTACCTTTTGAGAGGTGCAACTTCTGATCTAATTTGATTTTAATGAAGTAGGAAGAAAGAATAATAATATAAAGAAAAGGAGAAAAGACTAGTTTGGTTTGGGAGATGGAGAAATGCCAAATGCGGCGAGATGTAGAAACATTATGTTTATTTTTAATCTTAATAGTAATTACGCGTTTTCTCATGCATCATATTGATACTCTTCCACTATAAATATAAGATAAATTTGAGTTCATTAGGAGGACCGACTTACTCAAGTAAAAACAGGTAGTATTTTCACCCAAAAGAAAAAGAAAAAAGAGGTAAATATTTTTCGCAAAGAAAAGGAGTTTGCTCAAGTTAAGTCAAGTCATTTGGAAGTCATAGCTTAACTTTTAAAGAAAATGGTGAGCCGGCCGCGACTTACGAAGTGCTAGGCTCACTAACTAGCATTCAAGAATTAACTCAAATAGTCGTTCACCTGATCACTTAAATTAAAAATAATCGATAAAGGTATAATTTATGCATAATTTATATATTATATATATATGATTATATATAATCAATGTATAAATTATGTATATACCAAAAAAAAAGGTAAACAATAATTATGGTCGGCTATTTGTATAAAAATCCCCTGACTATTCTAAGGCTCATCGTGGTTATATTCATGAAGAAGAGACTAACGTTGAAAGAGAGAAATTGTGGAGAGAGATCTTGGTTTCTAACTGATTTCTGAAGTTGTATACTATACGGTGATCTTCTGAGATAAAGACAGAAAGTAGGAGACAGAAAAATATTACCCAACGTATTTAATGGCTAAAAAAGGGGTGTTTGCATCTATACCCGCTTTTTGGGTCACGTTTTAACTTATACCCGCTTTGCAAAAAAAATTGCAGCGCACCCACTTTTCGTGTAAACTTCAGGCATACGGGCCTGAAGTAGCAAAGACAATCACACAAACTTCAGCATTCTAGTAGACGGACTTGAAGTTGTTTGTAATTGTTGAACTTAAGCATTCTACTAGCTGAAATTTTGTTCTCTATTTGCGGTACTTAAGCATGTGTTTAGCTGAAGTTTTGTCTTGGATTCAATAGTTTTGTCGTTAGGCTTTTTCAGAAATTTCAGCAGAAGAAGCTGGAGTTATTTAGTCCATTTGTAAAAATTTCAGCACTAAATAAGCTAAAATTTTATCCTGGATTAATTAGTTTTGTCATAAAGCTTTTTCAAAAACTTCAGCAGAAATGCTGAAGTTATTTAGTTCATTTGTGAGAACTTCAGCACTAAATAAGCTAAAATTTTATCCTGGATTAATTAGTTTTGTCATAAAGCTTTTTCAAAAACTTCAGCAGAAATGCTGAAGTTATTTAGTTCATTTGTGAGAACTTCAGCACTAAATAAACTGAAGTTTTGTCCTGGATTCATTAGTTTTGCCATAAAACTTTTTAAAAACTTCAGTAGAAGATGCTGAAGTTATTTAGTTCATTTGTAAAAACTTCAGCACTAAATAAGCTGAAATTTAGTAAAGTTTTTTCAAAAACTTCAGCAGAAGATGCTGAAGTTATTTAGTTCATTTGTAAAAACTTCAGCACTAAATAAGCTGAAATTTAGTAAAGTTTTTTCAAAAACTTCAGCAGAAGATGCTGAAGTTATTTAGTTCATTTGTAAAAACTTCAGCACTAAATAAGCTGAAATTTAGTAAAGTTTTTTCAAAAACTTCAGCAGAAGATGCTGAAGTTATTTAGTTCATTTGTAAAAACTTCAGCACTAAATAAGCTGAAATTTAGTAAAGTTTTTTCAAAAACTTCAGCAGAAGATGCTGAAGTTATTTAGTTCATTTGTAAAAACTCCAGCACTAAATAAGCTGAAGTTTTGCACAGGTAGCAGGAAGAAGGATGCGCATGAAGTTGTAAAAATTAGGGTATACGTTAAATAATTTTAAAAAATATGGGTATAGATTAAATGGGGGCGACCAAATATGGCACCCGTGCAATTTCTACGCTAAAAAGTAGAGAATAATCATAAATACATATTTTGTTAAAACGTAGCTATAGGAAATAATATTTTAAAAGAATATTTATTATATATAATAAATAAGGTGTAAAACTTTGCTTCAAGAAGTCAAATTTCCAATTAAAAAAGGGATTTTTTCCTTCCTATACCATATATGAAACCTTATTACTAAATATATTTATAGTATCTAAATTACCCGCCATGTCCACATTTTTTCTACAATTTATGTACCATTCATATATTAGGCATCAAAAAAGGTAGATTTTTCCCTAAAATACGTGCGAAAAATAAGGACCAAATCTTCTGATTGATTTATTCAACATTAAATTCCAATTTTGAAATGGAAAAGATATCTCACATCTGCGAAATTTACTCTCAAACTACAATTTAAAATTAAAAAAAAAAAAGAACGATTAGCTTCAACGAACTGAATTCAAATTGTAGAATTCAGACCTTCGAGATTCAACAAGTCGAAATTGCTACATTCTGTTCTTCATCGTTTTCAGAAATTGGCGATCATATATATGTTCTTCATCTTTTCTTCTCTCAATTCCACCATTGACAACCATTAAAAAGCTTGAAAGCTTGAATTCAAATTTGGGTTTTCAAAAATTATTATTTGTTTGGATTGGGTATTGTTGAAAATAATCGGGAATATGGTTTGGAGTTTATATCTCAATTTTGAGGGTTTTTGGTGAAGATTGGACTTGGTTTTGATTGAATTTCAGATTGAATCTCGAAGAAGAAGAAGAAGAAGAAGAAGAAGAAGAAGAAGAAGAAGAAGACATATTACAGAAATTGTAGATAAATTGTAGATAAATTGTAGTTAAATTGTAGTTAAATTGTAGATAAAATGTAGAAAAATTATAGTTAAATTGTAGATTGTGTCCAGAATTTAGATAATGTATAGTTTTTTTGTAGACAAATTGTATTCTAAACATCATAATAACTACATTTAATATAACTACAAAATTTCTATTCATCTACAAAAATTCTACAAAAAAAAACTAAAAATAAACTACAAAGTCAAACAGATCTCAATATCGTATCAACTATAAAATTTCCTCTTCATCTATAAAATTTCTACAAAAAAAATTACAAATTTCAGGCAAATAAGTTTACATTGAACTACAATCTGTGTTTAAGGGAGGGAAGGAAAAAGGATTGAAGAAGGAAAATTTGAGTTTTCAAAAATTATTATTTGTTCGGATTGGGTGTTGTTGAAAATAATCGAGAATATGGTTCGGAGTTTATATCTCATTTTTGAGGGGTTTTGGTGAAGATTAGACTTGATTTTGACTGAATTTCAGATTGAATCTCGAAGAAGAAGAAGAAGACATATTGCAGAAAATTGTAGATAAATTGCAGAAAATTGTAGATAAATTATAGATAAATTGTAGATAAAATGTAGAGATNGTTTAATATAACTACAAAATTTTCTCTTCGTCTACAAAAATTCTACAAAAAAATTCCTTGCGTAAACGGTCCAAAGTTCCGCCTCTTATTTTTCTGTTCTCAACCGCCAAAAAACAAGCAAGAGAGCCTCTAATTATTCTCGATGCCTAATTGCTACTGATTTCATTGTTGCACTATAGGGTGAACCTCTTGTATTTGAAAGTTTACATGAGCTGCCATCATTGTTTGTTGTCTCCTCAAAATTCCACCCAGCTGCTCCTGCCGTATGCACTGTCCAGTACCAATATTTTCTGGTGATCTTGCCTTTCAACTAAAGTTGATACGATGAGAAGAATTATGAATGGAGAAGAGGAAGAAAGGGGAGGAGAAAACGGCTGGTTACGAATTATGGGGAGAGAAAAATGTGGGATATATGGACACTTTTAATTAAGGAGTAAAAAACTGCCCATTAATATACTCTAAATTAATTATGGTATAAAATCGATAATTTGGTATACTAAGTGTAATTAATTCAAACCTTAAACATTGAGGGTAATAAGGTTTCCTATGTGGCATAGGAATGTAAAAATTCCATTAAAAAACTACAAATATTAGCCCAACTCATAAAATGCTACCAATATTTAGCCCAAATAGCTATGCATATGCTCCTTCCTCTCTTTTGTCTACCTTCGCTCGTCTCCTTTTGCCCCATCACATCAACGTGAAATGGGTGTTTCCATTCAGGTAATAGCCGAAGATTTTCATTGGCTTCAAACTTTTTCTAGCAAACAATGCCTTCAAGCCCTTTCTCAGCTTTTTCGCCTTTAAGATAACCCAAATCGGAAAAGTGGCAAAAATTCAATTACCAAATGAAGAAGAAAACTGAATCTCTAATTCATTTGTGTCCACCAATTTAGACCGATCACCCAGTCACGGGGGTGAGACTATCGTCAAAATTTTAGCATTGATGCGTGATGTCTATCTTGGACAATATTTTCTCACTTGAAATCACTTCGGCAAAGTCAAAGGACTGGTTTATAATGAAACTTTAAAAATATGAAACTTCACAAAAGTTTAAAAAATATATAAAGCTTAACAAAAGTTTAAAAAAACTCTGTGATGAGAAAAAGGTTTCCTATCGTTCTTTAAAAAAATTGAAGTAGAAGATCTGATGTAAGAAAAATGAGATTTGTATCCCCTATATATTTTTTGTGTATTATTTGTATATCTCAAATCGATGTATTGTGTATCCATATATACCTTCGTGCGAGATACACGTGTCTCAATCGAAATTTTTAACTCGATTTCAATTAGAAATTTTATTTTCAAACCAATTCAAATCACATTCAATCTTACTCAAAGTTTGTTACTATCTCGTGTATGTATTTCAACGAATTCAAATCATAACCACCGAAAAACTCCGTTCTTCCTAGATTTTCCGAATATTGCATATTGGTAATTTTTTGTGGCAAAAAATAGGTAAAAGTTTAAAATGATTAAGTGGAAGTAAACTTTTTTAATTTTTTCCTATAGCTGGGAGTTTATGGTTCGATTTGAATCGGTTTTTTTTTAAAAAGAAACCAAAACAAGTCAGTTTTTCAAATATTGGAATGGAACCAAACCAAACCAATTAAGTCAGTTTTTATCGATTCGGATGGTTTTTCGACTTTTTTGATTATTTATCGATTTTTTCTTAAATATGACACATACACTACAAACACAAATTCCGGAGATTACATTTTCTACGTAACACTATCAAACCAATTGCTCTTTGAGAAATCTATCATTTACCAAGATATATCGATGATAATTGAATCAAATAGTGATGAATAAATTTAAGTACTCAATTAAAAATTAATTATTTTTAACATGAAATAAATTCTTGTACTTAGCAAAAGAAGCTATCAATCAAACTAGAATATAAAGGCAAAGAATTAGATTATTATAATTGTAAAAAACTAGACTAAAAATATAAACGACTGGTGTGTACCAAAAAAATTTAGAAACATACATACATACATACACACACACACATATATATATATATATATGTGTGTGTGTGTGTGTGTGATAATTAATTTAAATAGAAATTTATATAGTCGGTTTGATTCGTTTCTTTCAGTTATTTTTTTTTATTAAAACCAAAACCAACCAAAATTGATCGGTTTTTAAAATTCAAAACCAAACCAAACCTAAAAGTATCAATTTTTTTAGTTGGTTTGGTTCGATTTTTCGGGTTTTTGTGAACACCCCTACCTANCCCCCCCCCAAGAATCCGGAGAAATTCAAAAATAGCCAGATTTACAAGTGGTCATTCAAATAACAACAGTTTCAAAAGTAATCGAAATTTAGCCAATTTTCATGTAAAGATAAATCCGAATGAAAACACTGTTCAGAATACGGTAAAATACTCCAGTATAATATTCTGGAGTTCCAGTATAATATACTGGAGTTCCAGTATATTATCCTGGAACTCCAACATAATATATCGGTGCTCCAATCTCCAGTATATTATACTGGAACTTTTCGCGTGTTGGAGTTCCAGCATAATATGCTGGAAGTTCATACACAGGTGCACTGATCTCCAGTATATTATGCTGGAACTTTTCGTGTTGCAGCAAAATAGTGGCTATTTTTCAATGACTTTGCAAACGCTGGCTATTTTTGAATGATCAGTCCGAAAACTGGCTAGCGCGTGCTATTTTTACCCAAGAATCTTCTAAGGCCCAAATAGTAGAGTGATTCTAAGGCCCAAATAATATACTCCCTCCGTTCCAATTTATGTGAAACTCTTTGACTGGGCACGGTGTTTAAGGAAAGATAGAAGACTTTTAAACTTGTGGTGTAAAATGAAGCACATATATTTTGTGTGGCTATAAATCATTGCATAAAGGTATATTGTTTTCAAATAGGAACAATGGTCATTCTTTTTGGCACGGACTATAAAGGAAATAGGTTAACATAAATTAAAACAAAGGAGCATAAGATGAGAACTAATAGAAACGTTAAAGAACTAGCACGGAGAAGCCGAGAAGGAACTATCTCGCCGTTATTCAGTCATCTCAATCCTTTAATCTTTTAGCATGCGAAGTGTTTACGCAAAAAGTGCTAAGCTTTTTGTCAAACCAATCAATGAAGAAAATGACGGATAAATCTTAGCCAAACGTAATTTACTCTAGATCTAAGCATAGTGAACATGATAAACGAATGAGATCAAGTTTATATAGATCCTCTTAAGTTTATAAAAAAGGCATAAAATATAAATGATAATCTTACGTCTTTGATACATTGTTCCGTATTTGTAAGAGCAAAGAGGGGAGAATGATATTGATAATTAGGGGACCTATCTTTGTTGAATCAGCCATGGGGCCTTCTGTGATTTGCGACCAAAATCTAGGCTTTTAACCTGTTAGAAGTTTTCTCCTATTCCTCTGTTTTCTTTTCTCACTTTTGAGAGTCAACCCCCTTTTCTTGCCTTCTAACCTTCTATTTATACTACCTGTGTTACCCTTTGTCCAATGGTCTTTGACCAGAATGTTCTCTCTTGATTATGTTTTTCATTATTCCCCTCAAGCTTTACGATAAGTCATTTGCCATACAAACTTAATGATGGCTCGATCTCGGCCATGGCCGAGATGCTTAGTGTGGTCGTACCTTATGAACATGAACACAACTTAGTCGACCCCCTATTATTCCCTATAGCATTGGTCCTTATGGACAGATTTTGACTCATACAGTTAATCCCTCCGCCTGTTGGGGTCGCCTCTCAACGAGCTCGATGAGCGGACTCCACTAATTCGAAAAGAGAGAAATTTGTCCACCTCATACAAGGGACGAGATCCTCTTGACGAGATGGTGACGTGACGATTCAAGAACCGCATCGGACATCAATTCAGAATTGGACCGTCACATCAATT
This sequence comes from Nicotiana undulata, assembly GCA_005239495.1. Taxonomy (NCBI): domain Eukaryota; kingdom Viridiplantae; phylum Streptophyta; class Magnoliopsida; order Solanales; family Solanaceae; genus Nicotiana; species Nicotiana undulata. Next base: position 96,545 of record ML279312.1, on the reverse strand, counting down.
CTAGAGGCCATAAATGCTTAAGTGTCATTATGGCGCACGTCCCCAGGCGTCGTGTCGTTTCCGGTGCCTTTTCTGTTTCTCTTTCTTAATTGGCGGCTCTTGGTTTTCTCTCTCAGAGCATTTATACCTTTATAAATAGGGAGAGCCCATCATCTGAATATCGCGTTTTTCAACTGTTTTAAGAAAAGAGTTTTGCAAATTTTTCCTCCTCTAGTTCCTCATACTTCTGCTTCTGCCAGAATTCGTGATGTTCATTGTCTTTTTTCCTTCACCGTTTTCGTTTCTTTCAATCAAAAACAACAAATGGCTGGTACTTCTTCCCATTCTGACAGGGCTGTTGGTGCCCCGGTGCCGGAGGGTGACGTATCTCTACTTGAGGAGGGAGTAGAGGTGGTGGAAGATGAGGGGTTCCCTATGGTGGATGAGGTGGTTCCTCGCCCTTGAAGAGCGAGGACTGATTTTAACAGCCCTGAAAAAGATGAAGCGAGGCATGTTTCTTCCACTATGGATGAGGCGTCGATCACGCCGCTCAAAGCCAAGTGGGGAATCCCCGCTCATATTGAAATGGTACCTGCGGGGAGAGATATAGTGCATTTGCACCGCCCGGGATACTGCGCGTTTTACGTGTATCCCTTTTTTGTTGGGTACACGCTTCCCCTTCCTTCTCTGGTGGTTGATTTTTGCCGATTCTATGAAGTGTGCCCGGCCCAACTCTCTCCGTATGTACAAGCTCTTTCTTATGCTCATCAAGTATGCGTAGCTGGCCAGCCGAGGAATTTCTCTAAGGCATATGCTCCACATCTTCGCACCTCATTTTCTTAGGGGCACGATGATTCATCTGCGCCATCGAGTGACCAAGAGTTGGTGGTGAAGATGGACGATAAGGCTAACCGCGGCTTTTGGGAAAGTTACTTCTACATGCGGACAGATCACCTTGTGGCGAACTCGACAGGGTTCCCGGAGACGTTGAACTTTGCTCGTAAGTTTCCCTCTGTATATTTTGTGATTTCTCTTAGGACGATCGTTGACCATCTTCCTTTCGGCGACTTTGCTGAAGATTTGTTTTATTTGTTGTTGTTGTTTTTTTGCAACTGATAAGTTACCTCCTCCGCTAGTTGCTGATATCTGCACGAGTGGGTGGGCGCAATTCTTCCCTACACAGTTGGGATTCGTGAATGGGCGTCTTTTCATGAGAAGTTTGGGCGTAAGCATATTACTGGTGAGTCGTCTTGTAGCCTTGCTTTTGCTCCCTATTTCATAGTTTCTTTAACTTCGTCGTTATATGATCTAATCCCTCCTTGTCGACAGGTCGGAGAGGAGTGAGAAGGACGAGGTATCCTCCGCTCGCATTCCGTCAACTGGTGTCCTCTATCAGGCCTGCAACAAGGGTTACTGCGGGCGAGGGTACGGAGAGCCTAGCTGCTAGTCAAACCTCGCCTGCGGTCGAAGCTGTACGCTTGGAAGTTGCTTCCGAGTCGGAGACTCCAGTCCCCGCAGTTCGCTCAACAAGCGAATCGTCCCTTGTTGATAGTGGAGAGGCCCCGTCGAAGAGATAAAGGGTAGTGCTGGAAGAGTCCTCTGTAGCTGAAACGTCCTCGAGGGGCAACCTTGTTTTGCCGGTTCCCGAAACCGGCGGTGGGGCTAACCAGGAGGTAGAGGTGGGGCCTGTTGCGAACACTCAAGATGCTAGTGTAGCGGAGGTATGGAGTCTCGAGGCCGTCGTGGTTGTATCGAGTAGACCATCATCATCCCAGCAGAATCGCGCCTCTTCTTCGGCCGAAGAGAAAGGAAAAGGCGTCGTGGTTGAGGATTATGAGACTGAACCCGACATCGACCCTGATGACATGAGGATGTTCAAGCAGGCCTTTACCAGGACTGGTAATGGCGGAAGGCCTCTCTCGCATACTCAAAATTCCGTCGGATCTCAACTTACTGCAGGATACGGTGGATTTGGTGCCGCAGTTTGATCTTCTCTGTTCCGTCGCTGAAAGCGGAGCTCTCCAGAAGGTCAGTGATCCTCAGTTGTCGCGTGGTGTAGCCACAATGGGCTTGAGGGTGAGTTCATTTTTGTCCTCTTTGTTTTGTGACCCTTCGTCTTTACGACTCTTTCCCTCCCTTTCCGCAGACTTACTTGCTGGAGATCAAAAGCGCTCGTAAGACCGAGATGCAGGCCGAGATTTTTCTGAAAATGGCTGAGAAGTATCAGCGGTATCATAACAAATTCCGTGAGTTGCGTGAGCGGCTTAGAGCAGGCGCCGGTACCTGGTCTACCAGGGAGAAATCGGAGAAAATAGATGAGGATCTGATGTGGTTTATCCGCAGGTGCAGTGAGCCCGAGGAGTTACTTCATGCCAAGAACGAGGAGCTTGAGTTGGGCAAAGGGGTCGCCACGGAGTGTGAGGACCTTCAGGCCAAGGTGCTAGCATTACGAGCTGACCTCGAACAAAATATTGTTAGGGTCGATGCTCTCAGTGCAGAATGGATGGAGGAGGTGGGTGAGTTGGAGCGAGCCGAGGGTGCTCGAGTGTCAGCTTTGGAGAGGGTTGCGACGCTTGAAGACACTATCTTCATCCTCAGATCCGAGCAGGAATCCGAGAGGGTGACGACCATAATGAGGGAGGCGAGGATCGAGTAACGCATCAACGAAATAGACCGGGAAGATTCAAATTTGGGAGATCGGGTCGTGATCCTGGAGGCTGAGAAGGCGCAATTGTTGTCTCAGGTTTAATCTGCCTCTGCCAGTGTTCCTTGCCACTTGCATGAGTTACGGGTTCATGCCGAGGCCCAACGAGATATATACAAGGGTTTGTGGGAGGCGAGAAGTGTTTCTAAGGCTTCCTTTGAAGACGCTCGGGCGAAGGCACGCGAGGATCGTGTCAATTCAGGCTACGACCCTGCGACACCGGAGGTTGGTGGGGGTGTCGATGTTGAGGATGGGTTTCCTGATGATGATGATGATGGGGAGAGCGGCGGTGGGGATGACGCCGAGTGAAACGTTGTTGCAGATTTCATACTTAGCTTTTTTTTTGTTCTTCTTGTTTGTTTTCATTTTTCTTTGTGGTCCCGTTCTGGCCTTTTGTAAGGCGCAACTGTTGCGCACGTACATTCGAATGAAACGATTGCTTTAAATTTGTTTGTATATCTTTTGATTTTCTTTTTCCTTCCCTCCCGTTTGTTGCATGTATATATTGTTTACGTAGACCTTCAAAACTCTTTGTGATGAGTCCCTAATCCTTTTAACTAGGAATCCAACCTTGCCCCGATCAAGTGGGAACTCGTCGTGTGAGTCCGAATGAAGTCACTTTGGATCTTCAAATCCAAATGAAGTCGACTTCTGATTTGTCGACTTAGGTGGAACCAAACTTAATTCAAACGAGGTCGAATTCAAACTCTCCATCTTGGACGAAGTCAGTTTCGACTTGTATGTTTGAATGGAATTGAATTCAGACTTACCAATTCAGACGAAGTCAATTTTTCCGTACGTATTCGAGCGAGGTTGGTTTTGGAATTGCTATCTTGGGTAAAGTCAGTTTCTGACTTATGTACTCGAACGAGGTCAAACTTTCTTTTTGTTTGGTGATGGCCGATGGTCGTAATGGAGTTAATTTGAACGAGATCGAAATTATAACCCATTGTGAAGTCGGCCGAGGTCGAACTTTCTTTTCGTTTGGCGAAGGCCGATGGTCGTAAGGGTATTAATTCAAGCGAGATCGAAATTATAACCCATTGTGAAGTCGAGTGAGGTCGAACTTGTAACCCATTGTAAAGTCGAACGAGGTCGAACTTTCTTTTCGTTTGACGACGGCCGATGGCCGTAAGGGTGTTAATTCGAGTGAGGTCGGAATTATAACCCATTGTAAAGTCGAGCGAGGTCGGACTTTCTTTTTGTTTGGTGACAGCCGATGGCCGTAAGGGTATTAATTCGAGCGAGGTCGGAATTATAACCCATTGTAAAGTCGAGTGAGGTCGGACTTTCTTTTCGTTTGGCGACGGCCGATGGCCGTAAGGGTGTTAATTCGAGCGAGGTCAGAATTATAACCCATTGTATTATCTTTTGGAGAACATCACTCGTCGTTGTATCGTTTACGCACGCGCCGGGGTGAATCCTGGTTCGCTTAGTTTTGCTTTCATTAGAGAATACTGTGCGTTTCTTGGGTGAGTCCTAGTTTGCTTAATTTTGCTTTCATTGGAGAGTACTGTGCGTTTCATGGGTGAGTCCCAGTTTGCTTAATTTTGCTTTCATTGGAGAGTAGTGTGCGTTTCATGGGTGAGTCCCTGTTCTGGAGATTGTTTCTCAACAGTCGACCCGCGCCGAACCATTTTTTATATATGCAGTATGGGACGTCTTGGCTCTGCTCGATCGTTGCCTGCGAAGCGACATGGTACATAACCCTTTCCTGGGGTGTTTTGGTGGCGTTCGTTCCTTATTCTTGTACCTACGAGAGTGCTCGTGTACCTGTTTTGTACCGACAAAAGAACGTGATAAGTTAATCCCAAATGAAGTTCTGTTACCTTGGTCCGGCAAGCCGGTGAAAGGAGGAATGGCGCTATATGGTCGCTCGTTTCGCCTCGTGCTCGAATGATGGTTTCAGACTTGGTAGTCGTGCTCGGCCTCATCGTTAAACGCGCCTAGGCTTCTCGTGGGTTGGATTTACATATATGTTGCTCGTTGGGATATTGAGACCGAGTCCCAGTCCGAACCCGTTCGATAGCGCAAATAAGGGAAACATGTCATACTTTGTTCATAAATCATCCAGGTAGGATATGCCCGCTATTTCAAAGGATCACATAGTAGGCTATCGTCTCTTCCTAGGAGGTGGAAGTACATGCCGATATGTAAGGTGAATATGTCGAATAGGATTGCGGTCATGCCAAGCGCATAGTGACCGCGATTTTACTTTAAACATGCATATGACGAGCCAAACCCCTTGTTACATGTGGGGTGTGGGTTTTGCATAGACGTCGGATATGGTCTCGATTTTATGTGGAGATCCGACCCATAATAGGTTGGTTATCTCGACCACTTATCTTCTACTTTTTCGAGTTGATGTTCGCACCGAGATGGTAAGGCCATGACAGCCGGGAAGTGGTATTTTGGCTAGTTTTAGATCTAAAGGAAACTAGAATTTTGACTAGGAAATCCCCACAGACGGCGCCAAATTATTTACGCAAAGTGCTAAGCTTTTTGTTAAACCAATCAATGAAGAAAATGACGGATAAATCTTAGCCAAACATAATTTACTCTAGATCTAAGCATAGTGAACATGATAAACGAACGAGATCAAGTTTATATAGCTCCTCTTAAGTTTATAAAAAGGCATCAAATGTAATGATAAGCTTACATCTTTGATACATTGTTTCGTACTTGTAAGAGCAAAGAGGGGAGGAATGCTATTGATAATTATGGGGCCTATCTTTGTTGAATCAACCATGGGGCCTTCAGTGATTTGCGATCAGAATCTAGGCTTTTACCCTATTTGAAATTTTCTCCTATTCCTCTGTTTTCTTTTCTCTCTTTTGGGAGTCAGCCCCCCTTTTTTTGCCTTTTTACCTTCTATTTATACTACCCGTGTTACTCTTTGTCCAATGGTCTTTGACCAGAATGTTCTCCCTTGATTATGTTTTTCATTATTCCCCTCAAGCTTTACGATAAGTCCTTCGCTGTACAAACTTAGTGATGGCTCGATCTCGGTCATGGCCATGGCTGAGATACCTTGTGAATACAAACACAACTTAGTCGACCCCCTATTATTCCTTATAGTGTTGGTCCTTATGGACAGATTTTGACTCATACACGAAGATGCTCTAAAACAAAAAGGATCAACAAAAGCTGAGTTCTCCGCGAGGATAAACTTTAAGGGTTATATACCTAAACTAGAGAATTTGATCCATATGATCACTAACACAACCATTTCAAAAAACAACCAGGTTTAATGAATCTGTCAACTAGTTTTGAAAGTCTTAGTAGTTGATGGTCGGGAAGCAGAAGAGAAGCGAAGAACCAGAGAAGAAAGCGTTGGCCACTTTGAAATTAGAAAGGGGTTTTATGACCAAATTTGATACTAGCATTTTATAAGTAGGGCTAATATTGGTAGTATCCTTTTTTTTTTGGCTTTCTTGGGTAAAGATGCCTTGTGAAATGACTGGACCTGCCCAAGGATGGGACCTAATAGCCTAGTTCAAGGGGTAGAGAAAATGAACTATCAGCATCAGGTATAGGCTATAGTTCAAGGGATAGAGAAAGTAATCCAGACAAAAGAAACGAATAATTAAATCCATTTCCGGTAACAGGTAAAGTTTACTTCTCTGTTCCCTGCTTCTATAGAATGAACTAGTGAACTAAACAATGCATATTAGTTCTGTATGGCTCGTTACTGACATTCTCTGTATTCACAGTTCTCTCTCTTCCCCTTAAGTTGCAACAGCTCACCCCATCCCAGCCC
>ML279312.1:56411-89931 GCA_005239495.1 Nicotiana undulata | reverse complement strand
CCAGTCCCACCTCATTCGACAGTTTTTTTTTTCTGGAGAGGAAGTGGCAGTGAGAGTGCTCCTGTCAGCCCTGGAGCCAAATATAACTGCACATATTTCCTAAAGCTTGATGAAAGCTGGCTGTGTATCCAATGTCATATTCGGTTGACTTGTGGAAGAGCATTATGCAGTTATCAGGAGTGTAATCTTGAAGTTCAAGTACACCCAAGAAGTGGAAGTTTATTATTGATGCAAGTAATAGAAAAAAAAAATTCTTAACCTTCAAATAACATGCATGAAGCTTCGCTAAAGAAGTTTCTCCTGGGACGAGAATGTTCCTATTAATGTGAGAGTCCACGCCTGCAGAAAAGGCTAAAAAACATCTCTACATACTTTTTCCAAAATATCCAAAACATTTCTTGACATGTTTATGTCAGTAAAACATGATAGAAATGAGTGTGTACCGTTTCTGATAGAAATGATAGAAATGATCTCAGGCTTGCACATTGTTAATCAGATTCTACAATCTTCAAATGATTTCATCAATTTCAAAGTCATTAACACAACCTAATTGATAACAATGAGAAGAGGTGATATTATTTCGTTTCACTACGTTACTCCCATTTAAATTCCTCCAAACAGAAGTAACCAAAAAACCAAACAAGAAAAAGAAATGGGAGAAGAGAGAGAAAAGGTTGTCAACGAGGTACAGGGGAGCTGGGAAGGCATTAGTCGTTGTCACAAGACAAGTTCTCTATAAATCATAGGTTACCAAGAATTCTGTGTTCCACCCATAACAGTGACATGATGACAACAAAGACTGAGCGCGTACAAGCAGCAAAAGAATAAGCAACTCTGTCGGTCCTGTTGATAACTGATGTATAGCCATGACTCAGGCCACCAAAGACTTTATGGCCATAAACTTACAACTATTCATTATCATGCAGCTCCTCATCTAGACCGCTCTGAGCAATTCTATAGTACAGGATAGCCATGGTTGCCATGCAAGCCCTGCACGTAAGAGAGTAGAGAAGTTTCATGTCTACCAAAAACTAAACTAATGATAATGATAATAATAAACATAAACAACCTTTACATTTTCATCTGACAACTAGCTTTGACCTGAATCTATAGGTAAGCTTAGGGTGTCAGCTATGTGTAAGAAGCAAAATTCAACAGAATAAATTTGATCAAGAAAGGGAGCAATAAAATGGGGAAACCAAGAATCAGAGTTAGCATTACATGATTGCTATAATGAGGAGGAGTTTTCTTGGATCCATTCTTGAAGACTTGTGATGGCGCTGACGACCTTCAGTGACTTCATCAGTATTTGAAGCATCTTTTCGTGGTGGTGCAGTTACTGGTAGAGTTGGTAAGGAACTCGACCAAAATGGGAGCAATGATCTCAGAAACTTATGACGAAATGAACCTGTTGATAAAAGAAATTAGTTTGACAACTACTACACCAGTTGGGTCGGCTACATGAATCTTATATATCTAATCCGCTCTATTCGGGTTCGTCTCATTTTTATACTCAGTAATTTATCTTTCAAGACGGGTGATGCTTTCTTTAAAGCTGACAATTCGTTAAATTGCATGCTTACCCTTACACTAACATACAACTCTATCTAAATTAAAAGACTCCTGACAAGTACCAGACTTGATGTAATCGCACCACAACGACTAAACTTAAACCCCAACTAGTTGATATCATTTATATTGATAATGTTCTTTGCTAAGATCGATGGACTGACAGATTATAGGTCTTCTAAAACAACTTTACTCCGAGGGATTTTAGGTTCAACTGATCCCTTTTAACACATTCAATCACATTGTGGCACAGACAGACGGGTGCATTTGGAGGTACACCTCATTTCTCTTTCAAAGAATAAGTTCGACAATTCTCAAAATCACAACACAACTTGCATGAATATAATTAAAGGTTTCGAATGGAAGGAAATCTTATTGTATTCCCTCCCTTGACAGGAAAAGCTCCAAGAAATACAGAGAACAAAAAGGTAGTTAATCATACTTCCCACTTTTCAGAAAAGTCCCAAGAGTTCCAAATTGAGACCATTAAATACAATTTCAGAATACCAAGTGCTATCCAAGAAAAATACAAGCAACAACAAGGGCATAGGAAAAAGTATTATTTGCAAATTGCAATGGATTTTTTTCTTTAATTTGACTCATGGGAGCTCACGTAGGAAAAATATACACATTATGAAAAGGAAGAGAGCTCACCTCTCTTCGTGTACTTTTTCCGGTTTCCATCTTCATCATCAGCAAAGTACGAAATTTCAGAGTTTTGCCTTTCTACTTGCACTGTGGTCTTTCGTGTGGTGGCTCCAGGCTGCGAGGAGTGTCATTGTGAACAAGATGCAAGAAAAACCCAAAACCCAAAATCAAAATCTGAAGTATGTAATAAGCCGCTTGCAACATGAAACGAAATTGCTTACACCAGAAGGACTTGTGCTTTTCATGAAATTGGACTCGTGATTAGACATAGATGGAGGTGCTGAAGTGGGGCCATCTATCTCCACAATGTCCATGCTTGCGGGTTTGGAAGAACCTGTCGCAATTGCAGCTAATCCTTCAGAATTTCCAGCAGCTGAAACATGCTTCAATGGATCAGAAGCAAAAGCCGGTGGAGGACCTCGAGGCTCTGTTCCTGGAAGAGTCACTGGATGGTTTCCAAACAAATTCTTCTCCAGGCCAGTCTGCAAAGCAGCAAAAGGTCAGTATGGCCTTGACTGCCACTGGATTCACAACTGGTTTGTTTGCTACAAGATAGATTCACTCTCCTTCTTTCCCAACCCCCTCCAGAGAAGTTGAAAGCAAAAACCTGACTAATTCAGAAGAAAATCCTCTTTTTTAAGATAAAGAATTCAGAAGAAAATCTTATTAGGAACTATGACACCTAACTTGGAAATGAAATAGTTAAAGATTATCCCATAGCAAAGATACCACACGATAGAGTGAAATTTTCATCTAACAAGTTACAATCAGCTAATGGACAATCAAACACAATCTGGTTTGCAGAAGATAGAAGGTTCACATGAAAGCAAATGAATATGATGGTACAGAGATATAACAGAATATAATTTGAATTTTCCTACATGAAGAAGTTAGTACTACATATGGTGAAATGAGGAGAGTGTATTCCAGGAAAACCAAGATAAGCTAGAAAGTTCATTTTGCCAATGTTCGGTTGAGGTAAATTGTTAAAAATGTTTTAATCCAACGCTGACGTGAGAAAATGACTTATGATGTTTATGGGCTAATCAAATACAAGGTCTAAATCCATGTCACTTACTTCAAACATTGATGTTGAAACCCTTTAGTACTCACCACTTACCATCCGCCCACCACATAACCTACCTCTATGCCAGCCAAATATTGAAAAATGACCTAAAGTAGTTCTCCGAAGTAAAATATTTTGCATGGTAAACATTTCAAGTCACACAAATGACAAAACACATCGTGTGCGCTCAAGAAAAAAATGATCAAAAAAGGAGATATACTATTTTTGGAAAAGGGCTATGTATGTCCCTGTAATATCAAATATTAGTTATATATATCCCTCGTTATACTATCCGACACTCTCTGCCCCTACCGTTACCCATTTAAACATATTTACCCCTCCATCTAACAGACCCCTTCCTGTTACAAGTGACTTCATCTTAAGCCCCCACAACTTTTTATTTATGATTCTGTAAAGCCCCATCCTAATATTTATTACCCAAATTAATACCTCTTAATAACCCACCCCAAGCCCCCATCCTAAAGGTTATTAAACACTTGCCGCCGCCACGGCCTCCGTGACCACCAGCATCTCCACAATGAAATTTCTCTTTCCCCCTCTCTTCTATTTTCATCCCTCAAGCAATCTTCTTGCTCTCCCACAATGAAACTTAAGACCCCTCATCACCTTCAACATGGTCTATCACTGGAAAATTTGATCGGAAAATTGTAATTTCGCCGGAAGCTTTTATTTTTATGTACTCTAATTTCAACTTCTTAGAAAACACAAAATATCAACAACTACTAAACAAAACATAATCGCACTCATTTCGTTCCGAAATAAACCCATACGAAGTGATCAAATCACTTCATATTCTCCAAGATGAATCTCTGTCTCCATTAATATAATTATTTTCTGTGTTCACCCAAGAGCTATTATAGAAAGGGAAAGAAAATAGAGGTTGGCGCATAAGAACAAGTTGTATAGAACTTTGAACATTTGTAGGATTTAAATAACTTTGTTTTTTTTTCTGAAAATCAAGTAGGCAAGTAGCTAAATAAAGCACCGAGGAGGAAGAGAAGATCAATTGAGAAGCTACCATATTTAGTGAGCAAAGCAAGCATATTCTGTGCATTATATATTTTCCTCTGTTAAGCATTGAGTATAAATGAATGGAGTGGAGGAATACGATCAAGGCCTTTGAAATTTAAGACTGGAGCTAATTTGAACCCCAAGTACTGGAGCTAATCTGGAGATTCAATTACTGGGGTCCTTGGGGTGGGTTATTAAGAGGTATTAATTTGGGTAATAAACATTAAGATGGGGCTTTACAAAAATAAAAATAAAAATAAAAAAAGGATTGGGGGCTTAAGATAAAGCCACGTGTAACAGGAAGGCTGAGGTCCAGGGGTCTGTTAGATTGGGGGGTAAATACGTTTAAATGGGTAACGGTAGGGATATAAAATGTCGAATAGTATAAGGAGGGATATAGATAATATTTAATAGTACAAGGACATACATAGCCCTTTCCCGTATTATTTTAAAAGGAAAACAAAAGAAGGCTGAAAATAAAGTTAATAACGAGAGGGTATGGATGGAAAAAATTAAACAGACAAGCACAGTTTATACTTCAACTTAAATGTGACTTCTTCATAAGACAGTTTCCTACGTGTAACAGGAAGGCTGAGGTCCAGGGGTCTGTTAGATTGGGGGGTAAATACGTTTAAATGGGTAACGGTAGGGATATAAAATGTCGAATAGTATACGGAGGGATATATATAACTAATATTTAATAGTACAGGGACATACATAGCCCTTTTCCCTATTATTTTAAAAGGAAAACAAAAGAAGGCTGAAAATAAAGTTAATAACGAGAGGGTATGGATGGAAAAAATTAAACAGACAAGCACAGTTTATACTTCAACTTAAATGTGACTTCTTCATAAGACAGTTTTCCTTAACCACTTAAATAATATATGAAGTGCATTTCATCAGCAGGACAGTGCCCGTCTAATCAAAAGCCACCATGCATTTATCACTCTATTATTTGTTAGCCCTTATTAAGAGGTTAACATGCTTCAGAAGATAAAACCTATTTGATGCCTGATACTACTCTGTGTCAAACATTATCAAGACAACTAAATATAGTTGTTATATGCAACTGCTAAAACAAACCTCCAAGACCATAAATACAGTAACAAGGAAACATCCTCCGAATTTCAATTGGTGAAGGAGATATAAAATCATGATTTGATTGCTTAACAGCCATCATCTCGATAAAAAAATCACCTTGGCTGTCATAACCTTGCAAACGTGCACTACAACGAGGAGACGTTAAGGAGTTGAGAAAGATCCTGAAGGAGTCACTAGATCGAAAGGAGGTGTTTAAGCAGCATTATGAAGGTCTGGATCAAATCCATTATCAGGTTGTTTGATGCATCTATATAGTCCACAATAAGGCATAAGCTACTTCCATGTGAATTGTGATTTTCTTCAGCTCAAAGAAGCACAGACACAAAATGATAAACATTCATTACTAGAACCATTTGCAAAGTTTGGCATAGTTAAAGAGGAGATTGAAGTATGCATGGGCCAAGATCCTATTCTTCATTTACATGATAATCCAATTAACATCTTATAATATTCTCAAATCAAGCAACAAAGAGAAGCACCTAAATAGTCATGATAAAGTAAAATATCCAATAAATCGACTCAAAGTGGAAAAAGGCACTTGCTTGCAACTGACAACACGCTACCTGCATAATAGCTTCTTTCAACTTTGTATGAAGGCGTGATCCTGAATCTTTAACACTTTTAGGAGGCCATATCTGCATTAACAAAGCACCTCCTGGACATGAATCGTGATTGAGAAACTAATATAGCTAAATTAAGCTTAAGATAATACACCAGAGCACGTGACTAAGAAAAAAAGATAATGCATCAGAGCAAATCAAAAATTCAAAACACCACTAAGCATTGATGCCAATATATCCAAAGTGGACATTTCTAATGATCTCAAAATGGTTGTTTTTTAACAAATTTATTTCTACTTACCAATAAAATAATAATCTTTTTTTTGTAACCAAGAAATCCACGAGGACCAAAGGCACAAGGTTCAAAACTTGGTAGATAAGGGGCCTGCCCCTCTACCCTTCTCCGCTTAAATACCAGACTTTTTTCTACGGCATAATTCAAACCCATGACGTGCGCCTAACCCACACATCACAAGTTGCGCTCTTACCACTAGACCAAAGCACTACGGGCCCTAGATCCAGCCATTAGAACTTTCTTTACAATCAATTTCTTATGCACAAGATCAACATAAAATAAATTGAACGATAATTGTGGATAGCAGACAGTACCGAAGTTGAACATGAAGGACACACATAGCCAGCTGGAGCAGTGTGTGGGGGAAACGATTTTATATGTGAAACCAAGCAATTTGTATGTGTTACATCTGCAAAAGCAACCACAGGAGTAACTTATACTGTAAGAAAAGTTATCAACTTATTAAGGGATGACATTTTATATATCGCAATGGATTAGCAAGATTACATACGCAAGCAACCCAACCGAGTAGTCCCAGCATCAGTTTCCTCTCCAAGCACAGAGTGACAACTGCAGCATTTTGGAGGCCAATCATACTCTCCATCTATGACCCACTCTGAATAGGTGCGGATCTGAAATTGGGATTTCTTAAAGGAAATACAAAATGATGGAAGACAGAAGAAAGCAAGCGGACCTCCAACAGCCCAACAAGAATGTTATAGAAAATAAAAATTGAATTGCAGGAAGGTAGATAGCATAACCCAGATTCCGAGGAAGAAGTAAGAACATAAAAGTCATCAGGTCTCAGAAACATTAGTGCACAATACCTGACTACTACAAAAAGGTGAACAACTATATCTTGATCTCATGAACTTTGTTAGTGGATCAAGTGAAAAGATCAACATCGCCAATTACATCATAAAGTCAGAATGACTACTCAATCAGCAAATTAGTAGCTTTGATCAAAATCGTTAAAACTTAATGAGACAATTGATTGCATTAGATCCTTCTGACCCCTTCAAGCTAATTTCCCAAACAGCTTATTTCATGATATAACTGGTCATTGAAGATTAACCAAACATATATGCTATCAAATAAAAAGGACCTCGCATTTAATGATTCCAGAGTTTCAGTCAACTTCCTTTTAGGATCGAAAATTGAAAGATATTGTTGTCTGATGTATACAGATATCGGTGTAATCATCTGAACAAAGGTTCCATCACTCATCCTACTATCAGGTCACCAATAAATACAATTCACATGTGTACACATGGAATATACAGATGTAAGCTTGACACAAGTAACTGTAAGCAATTGGCTTCCAATACTAAAGCAACCTAATATGGTCAAAGGCGAAAAACAGGAAAATACAATACCACGCATATACGGTGCTCGGGAAAGCATATGCACTCTCCACAAACAGGGACTTTGTGCACAAAACAGTACAGCTTAGTTGCCTGCAAGCCAACACATTGACAAATCAATTAATCATACAATAACATCACGACTCAAAGTCCAATGGCCATGAAGCATGCAATTAGCAGTAAATTACACGTTTTTACCGCCCTCGTTGATAAATCTAACCAATCCAGATACAAATTAACAAAAATACAAGCTGAAATTCAGTAAAATGAACAATGTACCATGGAAATAACAATTATAAGCATCCGATCCGAATCAATTTTTTTAGAACACACTTTTGTCTGAATTTCATCGAGTGCTAATATTTTCCGCACAATTACAAATTGTTTGAGCATCTTAACGAGTAACTCGTCTATCGCAAGACAGAGAGAGGGAGATAGAAAACTAATACCTTTCGACATTTGCAAACCACCATTGCATTGGCTAAAGTAGCAGTGATATAGATGAGTTGAAGATCGCGGATTTGACAAAGAATGAATTACTAGGGTTTAGAATTCGGAGAAATGGAATTCACAAATCAAAAGCAAAATTCAGAGACTCAGACTCAAGCGTGTGTAGCGGAAATAACTTCAGATTTATGTTTAGTTTAGAAAGGTTCACAGATCCGTTTGATGTTTGGGAGTTGTGATTGGTTTGATGACGCTGGAGCTACTTACTGGATCTGTGCAGTGTGGGCTCGGTGTTGGACTTTCTTATGGTACCCGAGACTATTTGACGGGCTTTTTTCAACACTAATTAATAATCGTACCCGCGTGATGCACGATTAATATTAAAATATGTTAATTAAATTAAATTGTGGTCGAGCTTGTTTGAATAAATTAGATCGTGTTGCTTTAATAAATTTTAATTATTATTTTATTTGTTAATGTGATATACCCAATAATAAAATCATTATTAAATTAAAGAGACTTATATAGTCATCGAATAAATTGTATTATGTTGTTGTCAATAATATTATCAAAATTTTGATGAATAAAATATCTATTAAATTAAAGGGACTTATATAGTCATCGAATAACTCTTTTGCTCAGTAGTTTTTTTTAATAATATTATCCAATATTTAATATAATCACATTGTTAATAGATAATTTTATTAGCATATTACTTTGTTTAATATTTTTGTTTACTGCTCTCTTTTTGTAATATAAAAGAAGATATATACTTTATTACTCTTGAAATATTTTACTATTTTAAATTTTATCATTGTTCTCAATAATATTATTTGAATTTTAATGAATAAAATCTCTATTGAATTAAAGAGATTTGTATTATCAATATTTAGTATTATTGCACTGTTAATAGAAACTTTTTTTGGGATATTACTTTGTTTAATATATTTGTATACTACTTTCTTTTTATGATGTAATATATATATATATATATATATATATATCTTGAAATATTTTTTTAGTTTATATTTCATCCTATTGTTTTGAATAACATATGAAATTTCATGAATAACATCGGTATTAAATTAGTGAGATTTATATAGACATCGAATAACTTTTTTATTATGTATTTTTCTTTATTAATATTTTTTGAATAAATAAAAAATTTATTTTTAAAAATAAAAAAAATTATTAAAAAAATTAATTGAGAGTGTTTTATTATATGGTAATTTTAGTTATTTATTTTAAAAATTTAAAAACTTCAACTTGGAACTACTCACCAATTTGAATGGACAATTTTCTTAATTTTTTTTAGTTATGAAATATTACTTTGTTGCTTTATTGATATTTAAATTCACAAATAATAACCAATAACTAATTATTAACTAAATAACTAACAATTAATTACTTATGTCAAGTGTTTTTTTCCTAGGTTTCCATTTGGCTTAAGGAGAGTGCTTTTTCGTGTCCTTTTTAATAATAAATAAATTTTAATATATTATAGATATTTAAATTTAAAAAAAAATTATTAACTACTTATGCCATGGAGCTTTTTTCTAGGTTACCACTTGATTTAAGGAGAGGTCTTTTCCTCTCCTTTTAGTAATATATAGATTTTTTTTATTTTAAATTTTAGCCTACGATTTTTAATTAAATTTTATTCTACTATCTCACTAATAATGTCTGAATTTTAATGAATAATTCTTTATTAAATTAATGAAACTTATATTTTTATATTTTTGTTTTTTATTCATAATTATAAAATATCTATATTTATTAATTCAAGTAGTGTAACCAAATAATTCAAAATTTAAAATTCAAAATAAAATTAGTTAGAAAAGTAGTTTATTTTGTCTCAACAATGCCACTTGGCTTGTTGTGGTTAAGACACTTGTCTTAATGTAGTATTTTTGCTTCTCTTATTTTATATAGATAGATTTAAATTGAAAAAAATAACTAATTATTAACTACTTATGTCAGGGGGCTTTTTTCTAGGTTGCCACTTGGTTTAAGGAGAGGTTTTTCCTCTCCTTTTAATAATATATAGAATATAGAAGATAACTAATTATTAACTACTTATGTCACGGAGCTTTTTTCTAGGTTGCCACTTGGTTCGAGGAGAGGGCTTTTCCTCTCATTTTAATAATATATAGATTTTTTTATTTTAAATTTTAGCCTATGGTTTTTAATTAAATTTTATTCTACTATTTCAATAATAATGTCTGAATTTTAATGAATAACATCTCTATTAAATTAAAGAAACTTATATTTTATATTTTTATTTTTTATTGATAATTATAATATATCTATATTTATTAAATCAAATATTGTAACCAAATAATTCAAAATTTAAAATTCAAAAAAATAAAGTTAGAAAAGTAGTTTATTTTGTCTCAACGATGCCACTTGGCTTTTTGTGGTCATGACAGTCTTGAATTTTAATGAATAACATCTCTATTAAATTAAAGAAACTTATATTTTTATATTTTCGTTTTTTATTGATAATTATAAGATATTTATATTTATTAATTCAAGTAGTGTAACCAAATAATTCAAAATTTAAAATTAAAAAAAAAATAGTTAAAAAAGTAGTTTATTTTGTCTCAACAATGCCACTTGACCTTTTGTGGTTAAGACACTTGTCTTGATATAGTGCTTTTGCTTCTCCTGTTCTATATAGAAGTTTTGGCTGATTTACACTAATAGCCAACCTTTGCAGCTTTGTATTTAGAAGTTGGCCACTTTCAAAATAAAGATTTTTGCTCTGAAGTTTAATATTTATAACTAATATTCAGACTCATTAGTCTAATTCATATATTGTTTCTATTGTATACACTAAATCTATATCCACTTTTTATAAATATATTTTTATATTAATCCAGCACATTTAATTGTTCAGTTAATAAGATGTCATAATTTTAATACAGTGCGACTACTTTGATGATTGTTTCTACTCCCCGATTGATTAGGAGAATTTTCAGAAACTACTATTGTTTAGTGACTATTAACTTTCAATAGCTACCGTATACATAATTATTTCATATAACTGTCATTTACTTGTTACACGACTCTATTCGCACTACTGTATTCATGAATATAGTAACATAATTCACCTAAAAATATGGAGTCCAACAGTGCGACTGTATTCGTTGTATTCGTTGTATTTGCGCTATAGTATTCATGAATACAATGGCGAAATTCATCTAAAAATAGGGAAATCCAACTGTTTAATAACTGAAAGATAATCAATTAGCATGTATCACCCCTAATTTTTCTAAGAAGAATCAATTGTACATAATTTTCGCTGCTACGCGACTGTTTTTGATGTATCGCTACTATATTCATGAATAGAGTAGTAAGGGAGTGCAGTTGTGTGGCTGTAATCGCTGTATTCGCGCTATTGTATTCATGAATACAATAGCGAAATTTACCTAAAACAGGTGAGTCTGTCTGTTTAATAGCGAAAAATGATCAATTAGCGTGTATCACTCCTAATTTAACTCAAAAAATTAAATTCTACATAAATTTCACTGCTACTGTGTTTGCATTCCATGTATTCACGCGATTGTATTTATAAATACTATGAGGTAATCAAGAAATATGTTATGTATAGTTCTACTCAATTCGACTGTATACATTATATTCAATTCACATATATTTATTATTCACTATTATATATTGCATTCAATTCACCTTATCCATTTCGATTGTATTCAAACAACACAAATCACAAGAACACAATGATATTTGGTTGTGTTCAAAAATACAAACCTTCGGAATACATAAATATAGGCGAAAAGCTAACGTATATATACAAAAAATATAATGTATTTAAGTGTATTTATACTAACAATATGTTTGTATCATTGTATGTGACTAAAATAACAAAGAAAAGAAAGTTCGACGAAAATGACTTTTCCCGCCAAAAGAAACCATTGTACATACACATTGTATTAAAACTAAAAACGAAGACTAAAAAAAATCCAGCCTTCAAATCTTCTCAGCTTAGTCATGGCCAGATCTGTTCGCCTAAGAGGACGAGCCACAGTGGATGATGACGCTGACGATTCTGACGCAACGATCAAAATTGAGTGCCCTAGTAGGTATACCCTGTGTAACCCTCTTCGGAGTTAATCAACTATTGAAGACGAAATTTGAAGTTTCTTCCTCAAAACCTAACAATGGAGAAAATAAAAATTAAAAAATGAAGACAAAAAGAAGAATGACAAAGTAATTTGGCGTGAACTGTCCGAAAGCTTTATCAATTACCATGAACTTTTGGAGCAAAAACGTTGCGGAATAATTATAAAAAATTTGTTCCCACAATCTTGTTGTGTGTGAGAGAGGGATCGTAGAGAGAAAGAAAGAAATTTGTTGGTGTGATTTGAGAGAGGACGGGTGTTAACCGAAAGAAAAAGAGAAAAACAAAAATAAATAATGTATTTCACGCATACATGGTAGTGTATACAATAAATATCTAATTTACTATAAAATATAAAAATAGTTATAGATAATAATAATAATAATAATATTTTATGTCCATGCTCTTAATATTTTGGTTTGAGTACTTCACTACCTCTGATCCTCTCCGAAGTACCAGTAGTCCAGTAGTGCAGTAAAATGGAAAAAGACGTTAGGCCCTACCCCGCTTTTTAATATCTACAAAATTCTTTTGCCAAAATTTAGAACCCCAAAACAATCAGTACTCCTCACTCCCAATCTGGCCCCAATTTGAATTCAAAATCTGGAAGCATTCATGTGACTTTTTCATTTTTTCAAAAAGCTCTCTCTCTTCTCTCCCTCCCTCCACTCTCTGTGAAACCCTAGACACACACTCCATCCGCTCTCGCAACCTCTACCTCTCTCTTAAATCAGCTAACGACAGCGATATCATGACGGCGGTGCCGCAGTCTGCCGGAAGAGAGCTCGCAAGCCCGCCCAAGGACGGCATATCCAACCTCAGATTCTCCAACCACAGTGATCACCTTCTTGTTTCGTCTTGGGATAAGGTTATTCACTCTCCCAATTTCTTCACCCTAAGCTCATTTTGACATAAATATCGAGCAATTCATTCGGTTTCTATTTTTATCTACTTATTTTTTTGGTTATTAGATCTTAGTATTTTATAGTGTGATTTTTTAAGTTTAGTTGCTTTGCGTTTTGTTAGACGGTTCGTTTGTACGATGCGAGTGCGAATGCGTTGAGAGGAGAGTTCATGCACGGAGGTCCAGTTCTCGATTGTTGCTTCCACGATGATTCTTCTGGATTCAGTGCTAGTGCTGATAATACCGTTAGAAGGTAATTTGATGTTGTGTTTTTTTATTTAACCTAGTGTGTGGATTCGGTGCATAGATGACTTATCCTGGCTATACAAAATTGGAATATTATTCTATTGCTTCTTTTTTTTGGATTCAATGTTCTATGCTAATTTTTAGGCTCTCTGGTTGGTGAAAATAATTAGGAGATGAAAAATTGTGATAACATTCGAAATTAGATGATGAATATGACGTTTTCAGTTTCAAGTAACTTTCTGATGATAATTATCATCATTTTATGCAGAGGAATGAATATCGTAGTTTGAGAATTAGTTATTGTACACACATATTAATGTTATTTCTTATTTGCTAGTATTTTGACATTGACCAGTTGAAAATGTTTTCCCCTTTTCTAGGCTTGTGTTCAACTATGGAAGAGAGGATATTTTGGGAAGGCATGACGCACCAGTTCGCTGCATTGAATACTCATATGCAACCGGTCAGTTTAGATACTCATGACACTTTTAGAATTTGTGGTTGGATGTCTAAGTTGCTTCTTGTTGCTTATTTTCTCCAAGTCAGTTCTTATACTTCTGAATCTGTTGAATATTATGTCCTACGTTGTAAAGCTACAAAAATAAAACTGTAAAACATTATTTACTTTCTTTGTGAATTTCTTAAGCATTTCATTTGCTCCGACTCTTTTTTTACCATGTTGTATTTCAGCTGAAATGTCAAACTTTTTATTTTATACGTGACAATCCATTTGTGGCTTTGTAAAAGTTCCTGTAAAATATCATCAACGCTCATACTAATGCATATTTTAGGTCTCTCACTGTTGTGGTCAAATGTCAATCTTATCATTCTCATGCATTACTAATATGGTCCAAACCATGACCGTGTGAATCCTTTAAAATGCTGATTGGAACTCTCGAAGTGTTGTTCTATTATTTCAACTCACAGTCAGTACACTTTCAAATCCAATAGAATTATGTGACTTTCTTCTGTGGTGCAGGACAAGTGATAACTGGCAACTCACAGTCAGTACACTTTCAAATCCAATAGAATTATGTGACTTTCTTCTGTGGTGCAGGACAAGTGATAACTGGCAGCTGGGACAAAACCCTGAAATGCTGGGATCCTAGAGGTGCAAGTGGACAAGAACGTACTCTTGTTGGAACGTATACACAACCAGAGCGTGTTTACTCTCTTTCCCTTGTTGGGAACCGTTTAGTAGTAGCAACTGCTGGAAGACATGTGAATGTCTATGACTTGCGGAACATGTCTCAACCTGAACAACGGAGGGAATCTTCCTTGAAATATCAAACTAGATGTGTGCGATGTTATCCCAACGGAACAGGTTTATTTCTTAATCTCTATTTTCTGCTCCCTCGTGGAACTCTAGTGGCTCAATATTGGACTTTGGCCAACTTCTGCATATTTTGACTCGATTATCGATTAGCACAACTCAAAATTTCTCAAAATTTTCAGGTAATGCCTTGATGTCAAGGACCCTTTTTGATTAAAATAAGTGAAAGGAAAAATAGAAACCCATTGAATCTGTTTCATAAGCTGTATTTCATAGAATAACAGAAAGGTACACTGAACATCTTCAGTTCAAGGTGACTAATTAAGGTCGTCTGTCTGTTGTGTAAGATTTTCAAAGTCAAATTAATTAACAGGCACTGGATGTATCAATTATTGTGTTTTCTTGGATATTAGTAGTCAATAAAAATATTATAGCTCTGTGAGCTTCAACTATAAATCGCTCATTTATACTTGCAGTTTAGAAGTATCTGGCATTCTTTGTAAATGAGCTAATCTGATTCAGTCAACTAAAATCCTGGAGAATCCTAAATTTGAAATTTATCATGGAAACATATTTACATCACTATCTGTATGTAAAGCGTAATGATGCAAAAATATTCTCTTAAGTCTTCCACAATGAATAGTATTGAATATTTGAAGCATTAGGTTCAGCTTAAGATTTGTGCTATCGTTGATTTTCTAATATCTTTGATGCAATGCCTAGTTGTTCTCACTGTAAGAGGAATTTGCAGGCTATGCTCTAAGTTCTGTTGAAGGTCGGGTTGCCATGGAATTTTTTGATCTCTCTGAGGCCGGTCAGTCCAAGAAGTATGTACTTCTTCTAACAATCTTTATCCGTATTGTAATTCTTTTCAAGAGATTGCTATTTTAGTTTTCTTGTTTTTTCTTGGCACTTACCAACATTCCTTAAACTGTGTAGTTGCATATTCTAGTTTGCACTTTATACCTAAAAAATAGAATTAAAAAAAAGGTGTTAATTTTGAAACTGACACCTGTCTCCGCTACCAAATAGAATGAAAGTTGAATGGGAAATAACACCTTCACGCGTTGTTACTTTTGTTGTGTTGTTTCTTCTTCTAAGATATGAATTTTTATGTGGACGTCCATTACCTTAACAAAAAAATGAATTTTTATGTGGCCAATTGTATGTTCAAAAGTTGACGAGACTCGGACATCCAGTCCCCCTGAAATTGGAAATAAAAATGGTGAACCATGCCCCAGTCTGTACAAACAGAGATCCATTCTTCTAAGATATGAATTTTATGTGGCCATTTGTATGTTCAAAAGGTTGAGTGACGAGACACAGAAAAAAAATGGTGAACCATGCTACATAAGTTTTTACACTAATCTTTTTCCAGAACTTGTGGATATGAGGTGATTTTGCAGTGTGCTAGGTGGATAATTTGTCACTGTTTGGCATTTACACATATCTAATGATTTTCTGTGCAGATATGCATTCAAATGTCATCGGAAAACTGAAGCTGGAAGGGACATAGTCTACCCTGTAAATGCAATTGCATTTCACCCTATGTGAGTTCCAACTTTGCCTCAACTTTATTTATTCCTGCGGAAATTAATGGAATCATTTCACATTCAGCAAAATGCATTTTAATAATATTTTGGGATATATTGACGATACCTACATAGACAGTGGAGCATTATATGTGTTTATACTTCCTCCGATGGATCAAGCTTCTTAATGAAAGTAGAGATGAAATTGTTTTTATTGGCATGCTTGAGACTGAACAATGGCTGACGCTTCTTATGATACATCTCATCTGAACCATCACTGCCTTCAATTATGAAATTTCTGAATAAACAGTCTACCTAAAATAAACCTTTAAAATTAATCTGTGTACTGAATTAGTTAGCTAAGTACTTTAGCAATGCTTGTTGTTACTACTAACTTTTCAATTTTTTTTCCTGGTAATTTCAAATTTGATTACTTCCTGTTTTGTGAAAATGAATTTCCTTGAGTATGCTTGTTTGGTTCGCCAACATTTTGATGAGTGATTCATGTTTTTGATTCACGCTGTTGACTTGATCATAATATTCTTGGGTAACAACCCTTTGCATGTAATCTGCAGCTATGGTACTTTCGCCACTGGGGGTTGTGATGGTTATGTTAATGTCTGGGATGGTAATAACAAAAAGAGGCTATATCAGGTAAATATTTGTTAACATGTGTTTGATCTGTATCACTCTGTATCTGACTAACTGATAAGCTGATTGTCTTTACTGGTCCAACCGCAGTACCCTAAATATCCTTCAAGCATTGCAGCATTGTCATTTAGCAGAGATGGTAGACTCTTGGCTGTAGCATCAAGTTATACATTTGAAGAGGGAGAAAAGCCGTAAGGATGGACTCATCTTATCAGGCTCTTTTATTGTGGAAAATTTAACTCTTTACTCCGTATTTCACTGAGCCATTAAGACTTAACTGTGATTTACCCTTGCAGCCATGATCCAGATGCCATAATTGTCCGCAGCGTAAATGAAGTTGAAGTGAAGCCAAAGCCAAAGGTTTTGCCGAATCCTGCCTCATGAAAACTATTTCAGAAGCTCCTCCTCGATCCTCTCGAGTCAACTAGTTTATCATACTTTGGAAAACAAAAAAACTCTTATGTACTTAATATTTCAATTTGACTTCCAGGACTCATTTCTCTTAGCTGGAAATTCTGGAAAACAGTGATAAATTTGTAATTATCCAGTTAGCAATTGTACCTTTTCGATGACTCCATTGTCTCATTTGCTGTCCTGCTTGTGTTGATCCTAAATCTGGAAATGAAGCAATAGGCGTAATGGCCTTTGTTTCTACTGGTGGTTTAGTTTATTTTTAAACCGCTCTGGGTTCAAATAGTCCAGGAATGGGAACAGATTTTGACTATCAACCTATATTTGTTACACAAATTGCTGTGCGCTTAGCTTTTGTCTTTGAGAAACTTCTATATCAGTATTGAATGCCAGTTCAGAGAATACATTCTTGCCACGCTATAAGACCAAAGGACTACAGTGGGAAAGAGCAGGTCAATGCTGCATGTAACTTTAAGAGTCCATAAACCTAAATGTTGGAAGTGCCATCCAGTGGAAACTTTGAATTATGTTGCCAAGAAACTTATTAAGTCGTTAAGTTACAAAAACCTATGCAAATTGTGTGTCCCTGCTACCCACCTTCCTCCTATTTGTCACTTATGTTGCTATAGATCCACAATACTGTCGAGCCCCATAACTGGGATAGAACGACTTATTTGTGATCAAGAGCGATATGCATTCATTGATGCTGTTTCACTATTTATATATTCTGGTTCAAACTACATTATGGACATTGTTTTTCATAAACCTGTATACAGTATCTGAAAACTTACATTATCTTCAAGCTCAAGCCAGGTGGATTAGAGATTTTTCTTTAGATGGAGGCTTGATATGATGTGAGACTCAAAAGTAGCCCAAGTAGATGCTACAACAGAAGGTAAGCTTCCTCTATTGTTGACCCACAATTTTGAGCCCCATGATTAATTTACGAATTTAGATCAAATGAGCTGCAATTCGTAAAAATTGCACGGGGTGCCTTATTTAGTCGCCCCCATTTAACCTATACCCATTTTTTTTAAAAGTTTTAACTTGTACCAATTTTTTAAATAACTTCAGGCCTCTTTCTCCTCCTCCTTCTCCTCCTTCGTTTTGTGAATGTTGAAGCTTGAAATATTGTTATGCGTTCTAGCCTGATGATTCATATATATATGCTTGTCCCATTATGTTCATTTTGATCTTATTCACAATAATTTAACCTCTTAGATATTTAGCTTTACATGCACATTGGTTTTTGGTTCTAATTTATCTGTAGTAACTTGTTTTCATGTCGAAAATATTTTTCATTCTTTGTTCTTTGAAATGAACAGCATCAATCGCTGCTAATCATGATCTATTAAATTCATTGTTGTTTAGTACTATTCGTTTATGTACAATATGTTCTTTTGTTGAATGCTGAAGTTCAGCAAATATAAACAAAAACTTAAGCTCTAAGAATGCTGAAGTTTAGCAAATATAAACAAAAACTTCAGCTCCTATAATGCTGAAGTTCAGCAAATACAAAACAAACTTGAGCCTTAGAATGCTGAAGTTCAGCAATTACAAAACAAACTTCAGTTGAAGTTCAGCAATTACAAAACAACTTCAACTCCTGGAATGCTGAAGTTCAGTAATTACAAAACAAAAACTTCAGCCAAAACATGTTGTAGTTTTATTGAACTGAAGTTTGTCATTGCACTATGAACTGAAGTTTGCGTGATTGCCTTTGCAAGTCAGGCCAAACTTTAGGGCAAAATATCTGAAGTTTTGCTACACTTCAGGCAAAACATTCTGAAGTTCAAACTTCAGACATAAATATTTGCTACTTCAGGCCCGTATGCCTGAAGTTACTAAAATTGAGTATAAGTTAAAATGTGACCCAAAAACTGAGTATAAATACAAATGCCCTTCAATTCTTGATTGATTCGGTGGCCTTGCACACTTGCTACCTATACCTTTGGGCCTTGACCTAAGGCCCAACGTTTACTCAAGGAGTCGAGGTTACTTTCATCTTAACGGAGTTGACTCCCCGGTAATAATAGAAGAATTAACCTAAATAGCCATTTATCCAAATACTTATACTTAATATAACCGGTGGATGTATAATATGTATATAATTCAGGTATAATTTGTGTATAATCGTATATAATTAATTTATAATTTATATATACTGACTAGAAAAATTACATAGTGAATCCGGCGTCTATTTGCATATACTGGGGTAGGGAAAAGAAACTATCAAGAGTGCTTATCCTTGTTGTTTCAACAATACAGTACAGAAGGAAGGCAGGAGTAACCGGGAAAGCCAATAGTGTCAGAGGCAGAACATTTGGAGTTTATCGGTTCAGGTTTGTAATTCGCTTAAATTATTGGGTTCTAAATTGATAATTCGTACCTATCTAATAAAGTTTTAAAATAAATACAAGATTTTAATTAAAGCTACTGGGTTTGCCCGAACCCGTATCCCGCCTGCTAGCTCCGCCCGTGAATAGTGTTAAGCAACTTACAATTTGAGTTGGTAAAACTTGCCATGTTCAGAAGTACTATAATTACGCTGAAAAAGAGCCCCGAAAGACTGCACCCATTCAGTTAATTCGGACAAACAAATGAAAGATTCATGTCAATTGTTGAGAATTACTGGCAATAGTACGGAACACAGTAGGGTCAAACCAATTAATACACCAGCGATTCGGTGAATGAAATCTTAATACTGTAGTAATAAACACATGATAAATACGTCTGAATGAAACAGTTAGTAACGAAATGCACAAATCTTAGAGAAATAGCTAAAAGCCAAACCTACATATAAATATACATTGATTTAAATAATTTATCTTTAACAGCCTAGCTAGTACTAGCTAGGGTATGTTAAATGTACGTAAACATAGAAGTATTTGTTAAGTTCATATCCATTTACGAAGAGAGCCGGAAAATTAAAACGCATTGGCGGGGGTAACCTGAAAATTAAAACGTGTTGGTGGAAGTAACTGAGTGAAAAAGTCAAGGTGCATACAAATTAATACGATACTACAGTTATTCAAAAAAAAAAAACAAAGAACTAAAGCAGTCAAGGAAATTAAGGAGAAAATCGAATAAAGTGAATGGCAAGGAGGAAATTCAATTGTGTGAAGGAATGAGTTGAGAAGGGGAGCAGGGATTATTACTTGTACCTTCCTAATACTGTATTCCATATTTGGTGAAATGTGAATTAAGAATTTTTTAAAAACGGGTCGAATATGGATAAGAATTATTATCTACTTAGAAAATGGATAGCCAATGAATAACTAATGTGTTTAACTTTTACATTTATAAAGCTATAGATAATATTATCTGCCGTATAACCCATTTTTTATTCGTCTCAAATACGATTAGGTCCGATAATTTATCCACTTTTTAAATTACTTATTTTCGGCCAATTCATATTGAACCCAAACCGTCCGTTTGCCACCACTCGGTGAAAGTAACCCATTCAGTGTTGGAGTTGAAACGAGAAACTCAATTGGTAAAAATATCTGCTATTTGTGATATCTTCATCGTTTATTTGCAAAAGTGAAATTCAAAGGGTCTAATATTTCTGGGTTAATAACTATAAGGGGATAAGAATTATATTTGAATGGATAAACACTACTACTATTGAAGTCCCTGAGTCATAAACTAATGAGTCACGTAACTTTCGTGCCCACATTCCACATTTTAAAGTATTTTTTTATTCCAATAGTTTGATTCACCACGTGTTCGTAATCAGGTAAGGAACAGATTCAGTTGATTTAGGGTCGACTTACGTGATAAACGTTTTTATCTTCATTTTAGGAGTCTCGGTCATGTCACATTTGAAGCAAGTGAGAAACCTCTATTATATTATTGTATTGTATATTGTATGTTATTAAAGGGATTGAGGTGAAAAGAACAAAATAAATAAATTACTTTCTTCTAAATATTAATTATATCATTGTTTGCACATTGAGATAGATCATATTATAATTATTATATATTGCCAATGTGAACTTTAGAAAAGAGTAATACCAACTATTGTGAAGTGGGTGAGTTGGGTAGGTAGCAAGGGGTTTGTTCTCATGATAATTGCTACAAATGATAAACCAATTGTACTATATATATAAGTTAAGTGGAAAAGAAATTAAGAGTTGTCAATGAGTTGGAGTGGTGATAGTTGCTGTATTGCTTTTGCCAAGTAATTTGCGTTTGCTCCAAACTATACAGATAGAAACCAAATCATGTTTTAAACTCTAAGTCGATCCTGAACCAAGCACTTCTGTTTTTATTTTATTTTTATTTTTATAAACATATGGTGTCCGACTCAATTAAAAAGTAAAAAGATAATGGATAAACTATAGAGTAGAAAGAATTCAAATATATTGGTTAGGCACATGTTATTGAGAACACCCTCTCTTGAGTACATTACCACGACACACGGTATGTAATTTTTTATATATATATATATAAAGTTCATGTCATTTTATACGTTAATATTTGACTGAATATGATTTTAAAGAAAAAAATAAAAACAACTTTGACAAAAAATACATTTAGTGATCTTTAGAATCATGCTAAGTCAACTTCTATAATATCATGTCTTTAGACTACAAAAATATTAAAATTAATGAGATTTTAAATATATATTATCAAAATTATTAATCGATTTAAAATAAGTGTTCCTCGGAGACTTTTATCCAAACGTATTAACGTAACCAAAATGGAATTTCTTTTTTTTAGGTAATTACATTTTATTAATCACCAGTAAATTTTACATTCCATAGCCTGCTTTATAACTCAGCAGCTATATCTATCCGAATCACCAATTAAATTTTCATACCTACATACTATGTCTAATGAAACATAAAATATTGAACTAAACTACTAATTTCTTTTGTAGCTCTTACATTACATATGTAGGCTATTTCTCTAGCTATACTAGCAACACTTCTTCTTCTCTGCTGAATCAATCTCATATTTCTTTCAATCCAGATGCTATGTGTAACCTCTGCATACACCATTCTGTACAACTGAGCACCACATGACCTGCCTTTAGCATTTTTCATCATCCATTGTTGATGTTGCATCCAATTGTCTCGAACTGTATCACGTCTTTGCATCCACTGCAGGAGCTTCTGCCACACTGCTTTAGTAAAGAAGCATCCCACAAACAGATGATCTCTAGTTTCATCATGAAGCTGACATAAAACGCATTTGGAATCAACAAGTACTCCCCATTTGCTCAACCTGTCCAGAGTCAACAATCTCCCATGCAATTGTAGTCACATTGTGAATATGGATTTAGGTCTTGCTCTATTTTGAAACATCATACATTTCCAGTGAACTCTTGGTCTTTCTCCCATTAGTTGAATGTAGAACTGGCTAATCATAATCTTCTTGGTCTGTTGTTTATGTTGCACCTGTTGCAAGATAGTTCTGGCACCTAGAATCTGTCCACCATCCAGCTTGCATGTTGTGGGATTTCCATATCTTCTAGATTCTTATCTTTGATGTAGAATGCATGGATCCATCGAATCCACAATCTGTCCTGTTTGTTTGCTACATCCCAACAATGTTTAGCTATAGCTGCCCTATTCCATAACTGTAGATTAATCAATCCTAAACCCCACTTGACTTAGGTGTACACATCTTATTCCAAGCCACCAAAGACTTTTTTGTAATGGTATTGATCCCAGACCAAATATAACTTTAACTGGAAGACTGAATAGTTGTGACCAATATGACTGAATGCCAAATAACACAGTTTGCACAAGCTGTACTCTTCCAGCATATGAGAGTTTCTTTGCAATCCATGAGGAAATCATGGCTACTATATTTTCGACCAAAGGGTATCATTGCATCAGTGAAAGTTTCTTGGTAGCAAGAGGAATACCAAGATACTTGAATGGTAATTCTCCAATTGTATAGCCCAATTTTTGAACAATCTGTAGTCTTGTATCCTGTTGAACTCCACCAAAATAAACTGAGCTCTTATTCAAGTTTGCTTGTAATCCAGAAACTTGAGAGAAGTTGTTGAAACATTCATGGATAAGATAGATAGAGTTTACATCACCTCTAGCAAAATAATAAATCATCTGCATAGCTTAGGTGAGTAATCCCTAACTTAGCACATCTAGGGTGGAACTTGAAACCTTTTAACTCCTTTAACTTATTGAGACTTCTACTGAGGTACTCCATCACAATTGCAAACAAAAAAGGGGAAATAGGATCTCCTTGTCGTAGACCTTTAGCAACATCAAATGGTGGAGTAAGCTCTCCATTGACCATGATAGTGTAATTAACAGTTGTAACACACTCCATTATTCATTGCACAAACCTCTTTGGAACTCCCATTTCAGTCATAACTTGTTCCAAAAAACTCCATTCAACTAAGTCATAAGCCTTCTGGAGGTCAATCTTGATCATGCATATGTCAGAGATATTCTTCCTTGTATAAGCTTTAACAAGCTCATGAGCAAGTATAATGTTATCAGCTATCCTCCTACCATGTATGAATCCAGCTTGAGCTTCACTTATCACTGATGCAATTACTTGTTGAATTCTGCCAGTTAACACTTTGGAAATCAATTTATATAACATAGTACAACAAGCAATGGGTCTATAGTCTCTAAAGTACTAGGATTTGCTAGTTTAGGATCCAGTGTGATAGAAGTATAATTCACAGCTTTGTACATCTTCCCGGTACTAAATAACTCTTTGACAACTTGGTTTACCTCTTCTCTAATAATCATCAATGCCTTCTTAAATAAATAGGCATTGTAGCCATCAATTCCCGGTGCTTTGTCATTGTCAATGTTGCACAAACCATCATATATCTCTTTGTCTGTAACCTCAGCACATAAAGCAAGCTTCTGTTGTTGTGTCAAAGTTGGACCATTCTTCATAATCAACTTTTTTATGGCACGGAGAGAGTGAGTTGCTGATCCCATTAAAGATTTATAAAACTCCACTACCTCTTGTTTTATACTTTCAGGATGAACAAGTTTTTCACCTGTGCATTACACAAGTTCATTTACTTGTTTTCTTTGAATTCTTTCTTTCATAACTGCTGCAAAGTACTTTGTATTTGAATCTCCCAATATGATCCACTTTGTTCTTTCTTTCTGTCTTAACACACTTTCTTCAATAATGGACCATTTTTCTAAACTTTGCAACAAACTTTTTTCTTCTTCAATCAAAGAGCCATTGTATGCTACATTAATATTCTGTTGGACCTCCTCTAAGCTCAACCTGGCTTGATCAATCTTCATGCTAATTGTACTGAAGTGTTCAGTATTTAAAGTCCTGAACAAAGGTCTCAATTCCTTCAACTTCACCCAAATGTTTTTCATATTGTCTTTAGCATAGGTTTGAGTCCAGATTCTTTCCATAATAGATATAAAGTTATCATGATCTTCCCAAATATTAAAGAATCTGAAAGGTTTTGCAAGGTTTAGATGCTGAATGAAGAGTGATCACCATTGGACTATGATCTGAAATGTATGGTAAGCCATATTCAGTGGTTACATGACCCATTGCATCATCCACTCATAATTGCCAAAAACTCTGTCAATTTTACTGCTAATCCTTTCTACACCAGCTTGCTTGTTAGACCATGTGTAGTAACCACCTTTCCATGCTAATTCATTCAAAGTCAGACTAGTTATACAATCAGTAAAATCCTGCACTTCTGTAAAAGTAATTGGATTGCGCATCAGCCTATCATTAGTATATAGGACTGCATTGAAATCACCACATAATAGCCATTACATAATTGTTTCCTTTTCTCTATGGTATTGTATCCATATATAGTTGTTACTGCACAATCAACTCTCCCCACCCTATCTTGCACCAAACAGTGTATAAACTGAGCTGAGACATTCAGAATAGTAACAGTATACCGCTGAGAATCCTAAGTAAACCATATCCTTCCATTTGAAGCATCTTGATAATTGGTAGCATAGTTCCATCCTGGCATTATTTTATTGATAATTTTACTAGCATTCTGCTCCTTAACTCTTGTCTCCAATATCACTGCTAACTTTATTCTTTGACTACTAGTATATTTTTTGAGCTCATTTTGTTTATATCTCTTATTCACCCCTCTTATATTCCAGAATAGCCACTTCATCAGCAGGTCCTTCTACCCCTTTCCTTATCAGGAGGCTCATTGCTAGTACTCCATGACCCTTTGTTCAATGGTTCAAATGAATTCCTCATAGTAACAACTGATAATGTTGGAAAATTTATCATATTCACTTCAATTCTGTCTTCTACAACTTTACCTTTGTCCACTGCTTTGTCCACTACATCCTGTTGCTGTGAAGGAGTCTGCACATTATCAAGCAAAGCTATCTGATCCTCTGATGTCTGTATATTCACATTGTCTCCTGCTTGGGTTAGTTTTTTGTAACGACCCGGTCAGTCATTACGTGGAAACACTATTATATTTACTACTATTGCCTTGTCATAGCTTGGTTTAACTGTTATTGATGTGTTAGAGTTGGTAGGCTTGAAATCAGAATGGTTGTGGTGAGAGTTTAGCCACTTAGTCTTTAAAAATAGTCTTGAAGTTATAAAAGTCAACTAAGAGTTGACTTATTGGTAAACGACCCCGGAATGCAGATTTTATGGCTCGGATAGCTTCGTTAGGTGATTTGGGACTTAGGAGTGTGTTCAGAATAATTTTTGTGATGTCCAGTGTAGAATTAGGCTTGAATTGGCGAAAGTTAGTCTTTGGTGATTTTCGGTCGGCAGTGGAAAATAGTTTATCGGGGTCGGAATGGAATTCCGATAGTTGAAACATGTTCGTAATATCATTTTGGATGTGTCTGCAAATTTTCAGGTCAATCAGAGTTGTTTTGGATAGTTTCGGCATCATTGGTGAATTTTAGAAATATCAAAGTTCTTAGGCTTGAATCCGGTGTGATTTTTGGTATTTTGATGTTAATTTTAATGTTTCGATAGTGCAACTAAGTTTGAATGATCATATGTGAGGTGTTGGTATGTTTGGTTGGGGTCCCGAGGGGCTCGGGATTTGATTTCGGATGGTTAACGGGAAGTTTGGAACTTGAAATATGCAGCTACAGTTGCTGGTGCTGGTGTAACCGCACCTACGGAAGTTTGACCGCAGGAGAGAGCAGAGCACCGCAGGTGCGGAATTTCGAGTCTCAGTTGAAGATCGCAGTTGCGGGAGGAGGATCGCACCTGCGAAATCGCAGGTGCGGAGAAGAGGCCGCAAGTGCGGAAGTTAGCCCGCTTAAGGAAAGTCGCAGGTGCGGACCTGGGACCACAGGTGCGCTTAAGTGGCCGCAGGTGCGTAACCACTGTTCAGGAAGTATAAAAACCTGCCTTCGCGAATTTTAACCCTTTTTCCATCATTGTTGTACGGGTTCCGAGATTTTTGAGGGATTTTGAAGAAGGAAACGTTGGTGCATCATTAAGGTAAGCTTTTTGGACTTAATAACTCAATTATAGGTGATCCAAGACCTTAATATCAGTGTAAATTTATTGAAAATCAGTAGAACAATGGGAAGTTAGGGCTTGAGATTATGAGACCTTTAGGGGTCGATTTGAGGGGTCAAATGAACTCCGATTTTGGTGTTCTTTATATGTACGGACTCGTGAGAGGACGAAGAACATTTTAGTATAAAATTTTTTGAGTTTCGGGACGCGGGCTCGGGGGTCGGGTTTTGACTGAATTCGAATTTTTGAGCTAAATCCGATATTTTTCAATTGAAATTTATTCCTTGAGCATAATTTGATGATAAAAATTTTGAACTTGGTAGATTTGGAGCATCCACAAGTTGATTCGAAAGGCAAACGCATTGCGAAGTAATTTCGGGCTAGTTCGAGGTAAGTAATGTCTTTAAATCCTGTCCTGAGGGTATGAAACCCCGGACTATGCACCCTTTCACGGGGTTTTGAAATGCAAAGGTTAAAACTTTGGAAACATATTTCCTATTTAGGCTACTATTGAGTTGCTAAACCGGTTTTTAAGTCTATGCTTAATTAGTATTATTATATTATGATATGATTTGGGCTGTAAGCCGTGTTTGGGGCCTAGTGTCGATCTGTTTTTCCCTTGGAGGTTGTGTTTACTATATTTTCCTCACTGATATGTTATGATTTTACACTCAGTCTTTTCCTGATAAATTGTTTTGATACTCGGAGTATTTTGATACTATTTATTGAAAAATGAAACACTGTTTTGGGTCGAGAACCCGGTATGTTTAAGGCATAAGGGAAAATTGAGAGTGTCTGACTGAGTGATACTTTCATGCCTATATTGTGAGGAGGCTTTCAGGCCTTATATAAGGGAGGCTTTCAGGCCTTATATAAGGGAGGCTTTCAGGCCTATATTGTGAGGAGGCTTTCAGGCCTTATGTTGTTATAGCGCTTGGGCTGTAGGAGCCCCTCCGGAGTCTGTACACACCCCCAATGAGCGCAAGTACCTATTGAGTGATGATTATTTCCCGCGGGGCTGATACTGAGTGATGATTATTGCCTGATGGACTGTTACTGAGTGATTGTGAGAATGCCTGATGGGCAATTGTTACGAGAAATGATTATGGCTTGAGGGGCAGTTTTATGAAGATTTTTACTGAGCTTTCAAACTATGATTTACTTCGTTTTCAAACTGGTTTTTACTGAGAATTTTACTGAGATATACTGATATTACACTTGTTTCAAAGGATTTCTGGAAACTGATTTTTGAACTCATGTATTTGATGAATACTATCTGGTGACTTGGTGTTTTACTGGTTTTTGTGAATTGGTGTATTTGTACTGTGTGTTTTATAGTTCTCAGACTGTGATTTATTTTCATTACTACTGAGTTGGCGTACTCATAAAGACTCCCTGTGCCTCTGTGCACAGATCCAGGTATCGATTTGGAGCAGTAACTGCCTTTATCGTTAGCAGCAGTTCAAGGGATTTTGAGGTAGATGTCTATATTTTAGTTTTAGCATTTGATTCAGAGACATATATTATAGTTTTAGCGGAGTTACATTTATTTATTCTTAGATTCTCATGGCTATTGACTCCAGTCTTGGGAGGTTTTGTTTAGGTTTTGTTTAGACTTATTGGGGCGTTAAGATTTAAATAATTTATTTTATTGCTATGCTCGCTGCTTATCATTGTATTGTGAACTATTATAAAAGGACCAATGTGTAGTAAAGTGATGGTTGGCTATCCTTGTTCCATGATAGGCGCCATCACGGCCTGTTAGGATTTGGGGTCGTGACAAGTTGGTATCAGAGCTCTAGGTTGCATAGGACTCAACGGTCATGAGCAGGTTCAGTAGAGTCTTGCGGATCGGTACAGAGACGTATGTACTTATCTTAGAGAGGATGCAGAATGTTTAGGAAACATCTCTATTTTTCTTGAACTCTTTCGTGCCAATCTATTGATTCTTGAAATCTAAACTTACATTGTTTCATTCCCTCACAGATGGTGAGGACACGCAATACCGATCAGGGTGACCAGACACCAGCCAGGCCCACAAGGGGTCGGGGCCGTGGTAGAGGTAGGGGACCAGCCCGCACAGCAGCCGGGACAGTGCCACAAGATCCCTCTATCATTCAGGATCAGGTTCCCGCCGATGGTGCTCCAGCGGGACAGGCTCAGGCTCAGGCACCGGCAGTGCCTATTGTTATTCCGGGTCTTATGGAGACCCTGACTCACATATTGACAATATGTTCCAGTTTAGCTCAGGCAATTGCTATGTCTACTACTGCCACTACAGCTCAGGCCGGGGGAGGAAATCAGACTCCAGCTGCCCGGACACTTGAGTAGGTTGTACGGGGTATTCAGACACCGGGAGAAGCCCCAGCTCAACCGGTTGTCCCAATCCAGGATTTTGTGGTTCCAGCTATGCTTGAGGATGAGCAGCGTAGACTGGAGAGGTTCATCATACTTAAGCCTCCGACTTTCAGCGGTACAGAGGGCGAGGATGCCCAAGGATTTCTTGATAAATACCAGAGGATACTACGTACTGCGGGTATTTTGGAGACCAATGGGGTCTTGTTTGCTACATTTCAGTTTGCTGGTGGTGCTTTTACTAGGTGGGAATCATTTGATAGGCATAGGCCGGTTGGTTCATCACCACTCACTTGGCAGCAGTTCTCCACGATCTTTTTGGAGAAGTCTGTTCCTTTTGAGAACGATTTTTTTTTTGAAGAGTCGCCACCTAACAATTTTGCGGTGCATTAGGGCACCTAAAGGGGTTCATTTATAACTAAGTTGATAACCAGAGACAGAGTAAGAGCTTGAAATTATCCTAAGGGGAATGTGTTAGGCACCCTTCAATATCCACAAATATGGTTCCCGGCCAAAAAACTTTTTGTGAATTTGTACAATTTAGCAAATAAAACAAATAAGGCTTAGTCGGGGATTTGAGTCTAAGATATGTGAGAAAAAAATTAAATGAAGAACTAGCTTTTGAAAAGAATTACAATCTAAGCATGTTTATTAAAAGAAAGTAAAGGGATGTCCTAAGTTTGTTTATAATATGGATCATTAATGCAATACCCGGTATGACACTCCTCAAAGAAGCGCTACACGTGGTATTAGCGCACCGATCATCATGTCCATATCTACCCTTTGCCACCCCGTGAATGTAACTAAAGCGCGTATTGGTCACGACCTCTATTGCATGTTGTTACCCGTCCCTTCCTATCAGTCCCGGAGGAACTATGACTTCTATCCTAAAAAGGGGTTCTAGGAAGACCATCAGGTTTCAAAGATAAGATTCTAAAGCGACATGTAATGAACAAGTAGGACTGCAGATAAGGGATTGCACATAAACAGGAAAAAGGCTCAAAGACCTCTTCAAATGGTTCACATAAGCAGCATGTCTCATACACAACTAAGGTCCAGATTCAGATCCTAAACATGATGTCTAAGTGATAATAACAGATTCAGATTCATTACATAACTCAGAGGGGAAGTCCTAATCAGGCTTGCCTATTCATTTTAACATATTGGCAGTTAAACACAAGCACCAAGACAGTTCTGGTTTTAATTTAAAGTTGATTACCTAAGGCTTGCCTAGGCGTGTAGGATGATATACAACAGTTGATAACAAGTTCAGGTCATTATACCTACATGCAATTCTAGGTGTTGCAGATGTTCAGTGATTAAGTTACCAGTTTATTAGAACAAGATGATAATTTCATGTATCTATATTCAGACTAAATGTGGATAAATGAATATTACCCTATAACATGTTGTCTAATACAGAATGATGCTTATGCAGTCGCTAAGACAAGATCTCTAAATGCATATAGAATCACAGTATTGTGCACAAGTTTCAGGAATAGCATGGGTGATGATTTTTTTTAATATCGTTTACCTAGAAACAGGATCTCTAAGAGCGTAGGCATGATGAGACTGATTGCAGTTTTGTTAACACATTTATCCTAAGGTAGGATTTCTAGATTATATTTCAGAACATGTTGGTATGCACATAATAACAACCATTTTGTTATTTGTTATTTTCTATAGACAACATTTCTAAGTGTATATGGCTGCGTATGGCAAAAAAATATTTATTAGCATGTTTTAACACAAAAAATTATAAGTGATATAAGAATGCATATGCTGAAAAACAATAGACATGGCTTCTGATGCACGCATGAATCCGAAACATGATTTCTATTGCGCAATCAAGATTATAAACCTAAGGACATATTTTCTACCATTTTACAAATAATTATTACAGGCCCCAGAATATGAATTACATAACTGAAAATAAGAAAAGAAGGAGTTAACTATAGGGAGACTTTATAAAAGGGCCCAAGTCTCCAGGTCCTCAATGCCATATATTGTTTCACAATCTTTTCACAATCCGGGTGTGTTAGAGTTCCCTAAGGATCTCAAGGGATCCCGGGAAGTGCTCACACCCAGATTTCATAGCCAAGATAGAGTAGGTGCAGTGTGAAAAGGCCAGCTCTTGTGTGTCAAAGTTCAGAGGGAGCTCAAGGGCCCCAAAGCAATGCTCACACAAAAGGGGCAGAACCTAATATCTAAGAGTATAGTGAGAGTGCTTGATATAGTTTTGAAAACTTTGAGTAAGAAAACAGTTTTGGAAAAGAGACTTAATGGAAAAGTTTTTCATGACAAAAGTTTAACTAAAATAGACTGAAAGAGCATGAACACCAATCTCAGAACCAATACAAGGTCAGCATCACACTAAGGACCACCAAGAATAGTCCAACAACCACAAGCAGGGGTAGAGGACAATGGGGACAAGTAGTTCAACATGTAAGAGCATATTTGCAAATAGGTAGACATTAGAGAAAGGCATTTCAAGACTCAATAGTCACAGAACATTTCATCACAAAAGGGGTTCAGGCCAGGAGCTTGAATGTCAAACAGGTTCACATATCAAATTCAGGGAAAAGGGCTCAGGATTACTTAGTAACTAAAGGGGGTCATGCATACATGCTGATAATGTACTGGGGTTAGGGAATGGTGCAAAATTGGTAGCAAACCAATGGGGAAGCAGTAACATGCTGAAATAAAGGGAAGGGGGATCATCTAGACAGAGTAGATATGCTATTTATAGCGTAAGCAATAGAACAACAAGTAGAAGCATAAAGAAATAAGTGAAAGTGCAATGCGAACATAACATGTTTTTTTGGATGCTAGAAATCAAATGGAGGACATACCAGTAAATAGTGAGAGAATAGAACAGTAGTGTGCAGGAGAATAGAGCAATATCATAGTAGTATGCAGAGCAGTAGAGTAGTAATGAGTTACTCAGTTCTTGGCTTTCAGCTGACTGAGTAACCAATAATCAATAAGAGAAGCAAGAGAGAGTAGAAAGTAAGAGAGAATTCAGAGCAATGAGTGTCTCTGTCTGTTTGTTTGTGCCAAAGAAAGAGTATTTATAACTCTTGAAATGAGTAGAGAATAACATAATTATGGAAACAGTACCAATTAAAATCAACCAGAGGTCCGGACTCCCTTCAATTAGGGAGTCATGATTCAAACGGGTATAAATTGTATCAAAATAAGGAAAGAATAACTTAGAAGGCTGATTGCACCATAATAGGAGTAGTAAAGACAGTGGCATGTAATAAAGGTTAAGTACACAATATTTCAAATGAGGAAAATATATACTGAGCGTGTTTATATGGTAAAATATATAAATTAATTCTGGAAATTAGCCCTAGAATCACATATGGGACTAAAATCACAAGGAATCAGTCTTAATTAGGGAAAAACATCTCACAAGTAATTCAAATCAATACGGGATTATAAAGGACATGCACGCAATTATAGATTCAAGGAGAATATCACACATGAGCGAGGTAACATGTTATAGGCAAGGATAAACAGGAAACCATCCTTAATTAAAGGAAATATCTCAAGAATCAGTATAGAGTATCATACAAGATCAATGAAGAACCAATCACAGGGATTCGAAGACCCGCAAATAGAGAACAATACTAGTTTAGGAGAAATTAGCACAAGCTTATGAGAACAAACAGAATGAACTCGAAAGTCAGAAACCCTAATAAGCAAACATAGGGTAAAACCACATAAGTCAAGAATTCACATAGAGCATGGTGATGAACAAAAACAGAGTAGAATCATATAATAGGCAGGAAAACATAGGGCAAAATCACAGAATCGTAGAACGTTCATAAGGAATATACAGATTAATTGAGCACAGTACCAAAGACGAACTCAGAACCTTAAGAACAATTAGGGTTTTCAACATAGTAACCCGGATAGAGGAGAAGCTTAAAATAAACCATTAAAACATAGTAGTAATCTTAGGATAATACTAAAAGTCATAGAAAATTAAAAAGGGATCATGAAACCCTAGTTCGAAAACGAAAAGTTATTTTAGGAAAAATCGGAGAATCTTTGGGGAAAACAACAATGAACTCATAGCATACATAGATCTAAAATAGATCTAAAGAAAAATCGGAAAATCTTGGTGTTAGGGTTTCAGAGAACCCATAGAAAACAATAAACTTAAAAAATGTCACCGGCTTTAGCCGGAAAAGTCATAGATCTTACTCAAACGGCCGGAGGTGGCCGGAAAATGGCATGAGGGACCATGGGAGGAATTGAACCGCTCCAGGTTCACATGAGAACATTAGGGTAGCATCAAACCGGCATGGGGTGAAGCAGGGGCCAGGGGATGATGAGAGGCCATGGTTTCCGGCGAGGGAAGTGGCTGGAGAAGGTGGACAGTGTCCATCGGAGATGAAGAGACGGGAAGGTTCTAGAGAGAACCTGGAGATAGAGAGAGAATAGAGAGATGAGTGTGAGGGGAG
>ML279312.1:0-56315 GCA_005239495.1 Nicotiana undulata | reverse complement strand
GGGGGGGGGGGGGGTAGTCACCTAGGTTTAATTAAGGAAGGTTGTTTTTGGGCCGTTGATCAAGTTTGATCAACGGCCAGGATTCGTTTAGATGTTGGGTCGGGTAAGATAGAGATTGGGCTTGGGTATTGGGTTATGTAATTGGGTTGGTTTCAATAGGCTGAAATTGAATTAAATTGGGCTATAATTTAAATAGGAAGGGGCTAATTGTTAAATACCCGATTAAATAGATAAATAATTAATAAAAATAGCTAATAATTACATAAAATTAAATTAAGCTTAAATAAGTTAAATTAAGGTAATTAACTAATATTAAAAAAATGAAATAACTAACTATTGAATTAAAATGGTATAAAATGTATAATTAGGCAATAATTGCAAAATTATTGTAATTATACTCAAATAATGCCAAATTGGCTATTTTTTGAAATAATTAAATTCGAATAGGATTAAAAATGATATATTGACCCAAGAAATATTTTGAAATTATTTATAATGCAATTTATAAATAGTTATTGGATATAAATATTGAATAAATTAGAAAATAAATTGATAATAATGTGGAAAATTATGGGAAAATCCTAGTTATTATGAAAAAGTGAGTTTAAAGATATATATGCAAATTTAAAAATAATTTGAGAAAAATTGAGTATCAACATTAACCTCTATCATCATTCATGCAAAGGAAACTCTCATTTTCTTTGCAGTGCACTCATCTGCATAGATTGGAGTACCTATTGCACTAGTCACTCTACTCAACGAGTCATGGCCACAACAATTCATAGGCGGATTAGGGAATTGGACCCATAAGGGAATTTCAGTAGGAAATTTCTCATTGAAGTCAAAATCTGGAGTCCATGGTTTCAATTAAGGGTGTGAAACGGGCCGGGTTGACTCGTTTCCGGATCGGCCCAGACCGGTTGAAACCGAACACGGTACAAAGGGGGCCGGGTAGGCTGGGTAAGAGGGGTTGGTCCGTTCATAATTTTTCGACCGGTCCAACCCGGTCAAAGTGAACAGTGCACTTACCGGTTAAACCGGCCCGACCCGGTTTAATGGCTACATTTTTTTTAAAAAATTATTAGGCGAATTATGCATTTATGCTTAATGTTTTAGTTTGTTATTTTAATATTATTAGACGTATAAGTGCAAGTTTGAACTTTAAGTTGAAGTATTAAATGTAAACTTTAATTTGCAAGTTTGAAGTTTTGAACTTGCAAATTATAAGTAAATTCCTAATGGTATATTCAAATATAAGAATTTTAAAGTCTTTGCATCCTTTATTCAAAAACTATTTTTATAACTTTATTTTTTTGTTTATATTTTTACGATAGTTATAAGAAATACAAAAAAAATTAAAAAATAAAAATTAATTTACTGTTAACCTGGCCCCGCCCGCTCGGTTTACCCGTAACCCTTACAATTTAATTTTTACCCGGATGAACCCGAACCCGTTAAGCCCCAACCCGTAACCGGCCCGGTTCGTAACCCGTGCAGTTCATATTTTTCCATACTCAGCCCGGCCCGTCCCACAGGGTTAACACCTCTAGTTTCAATACAATAGGTCTATATTTAAATGTATATGGCCGAGAGTAGAAAATTTCTTTCTTGTAGACACATAATTTTTAACCCTCCCGGAGATATTATACATTTTAGCGTTTAAATATTTAGTTTAGGCCTAATATCACTATTTTTACTAGTTTTGACTCTTTTACTTTATTTTAAGCACACAAATTGAAAACTACAAAAATAATTCCATATTTCTCTATTTAATTCTCGTATTAGATATTTCTAGAATGGTATATTACTTTGAACCTATTTTTATTTTAATATAATCTTTGAAAATACCAAAAATAGTTTCACCTTTAATTGTTAGTTTTATTTTAAATATACTAATTTATTAAAATCAATTAAAGGTTATTTTATGTTTTTTTTATAAGTATTTTTGAAGTGAATTTTAAATGAATTTTGTAGAATTTTAAGCCCAAATATGAATGACCCAATACCATATTAACCTTATCACTATTCATCTTCTTTAACCCTACATACACCTTACAACCTGAGAACCCTAATACACCTTACACCTTAATACTACACCTTACAACCATCAACCAAGCCTTACGCCAAAAATACCCCTTCTTCATCTCTCTTCAGCACCTAACGTACAGAACCTTAGAGACCATAACAAGAAACCCTAGCCATCTTGACTATCCATCAGCCGCTGTTAGCCGCCGGAACTGCCGACGGCTTACCCCCATCCACCAGTCACCCGCCTCACTCTTCATCTTCAACCTTACACTAGACCATAGAACCTTCACACCCTTCCACAACCAACAGCCGACGCAACTCCCCGTTGCTGCCTCTTCCTCCCCTCTGCCTTTGTCGCCTCGCTGCCACCCTCACTCATCCTCTTCACTACACATGTAGACACGTGATTCCTACTCGTGTAACTCATACCTCCATTTTTATTCACCCACATAAACGCCCATTGTAATACAATTTCCACGGATCTGAAGATGGCTAAAAAATAGAAAGTTCAGAATAAGACGAAAGTTTCAGTGTTGCCGTTTCTTCCCTATTTGATTCTATTACTGCATCAAGTTGTTGATTTGCTGTCCTCTTTTCTAAAACAACTCATAGTTAGTCATCAGTTCAAGCTCAGCTCGTTTGTTTTGCTGCTGCATTTGGGCTCTGCTCGTTTCTCCTTTGCGCAAGATTCTTGCTCGAATTCCAGTTTGGACGATATCTTCTTGTTGTAATTCCGGTCAAATACGATAATCTATTGAAGTTTGCTCTTCAAATAAAAGTGGAGGAGAAATGGGTGTTTGATCGTTGGAATTGATGTTCGAGGTCGATTTTTCGCAGTTCTGCTCGTTGTTGAGTTTCAAATTGTAAAAGTCAGATCCTTCATTTGAGGTCCGCCCTTCATCTTTGCAAAGTTATTTATACTTTTGTGAACGTTGATTCTATGTTGGATTTGGTTGTTCTTAATTCTTGAGTGTGCTTTTACACCTGAAAGGCTATTTTTTCTCCTTATACTTGTTCATTTGATATTGTTGAATATGCTAAATGGTTTAAGTGAATACAGTAGATCTTCTTTCATTTCAATTTGATACGTAAGTGGATGAATGAATCATTTAGTAGCCGGCGTGATATTTTGAACTAATAGATAAGTTTGAGTTCTTGGAATTTTGGGTGAGAATTGAAATTAAAAAAGAAAAGTATAAAATGAAATGAGCTTTCATGTCGGCTGAGGATAATTTCAATCATATTTCAATTTGGAATATAATTCTTTGAGTTAGTGATTCATGCCTACGACGTGCTTGGATCGTTAGGAGTATGTTTAGGCCGGTCATATTTGGGTAGGCAAATTTTAGGGTGTTTTTCCTTTATTTTATCTTGTTGAAGGTCGAGGTTGTCCCTTTAGTCAATTAAATTTATCCGGGGAATTCCCCAAAGAATTTGTACACACTTTTATCCGGGATATGCCTCGAAGTACATGTAAATGAAGTCCAGAGAATGGATGACGTAGAATAGAACTTTAGTGTTTTTATTTTATTCCATTTTTTTAGGTGGGGACGACCTCAAGCCTCTTGTGTGTTTATTTTGTGTTTGTCTGTTTTTGCCTCAATTAGAATACCCTTTAAAGCCAACTTGATCATGTACGCAATCGTACTAGTTACGGGACTCGGGGAATGCCTAACACCTTCTCCCCGAGTCAACTGAACCCCCTTACCCGAATCTCTGGTGCGGACTTAGTTTGGAGTCTAAAGTGTTTTAAAAGGAAAAGTTATTTTTTTTTAAAAACGGTGACCTGACACACCGAAACCAAAGTCAGTTGGCGACTCTGAGTTAATCCTTTAAAACACAATCTTTTGTCACTTTCAAAATTGAAAACCCTTTGGAACTTTACTAAATCTTTTTATTAATTTTAAGAGGGTTTAATGACGTTGTTTGGAAAACAAAAGGGTGTGACATCTCTGGCGACTCTGCTGGGGAATTGCAGGTTCGAGCTTATACTTGATCTTGTTGGCTTTTAGGATATTCGGTTGAGGTGTTTGTTTTCTTTATTTGCTTTGTTTATTTGGTTTGTTTGTTTTATTTCTTGTTTTTTAG
Source organism: Nicotiana undulata (assembly GCA_005239495.1). Taxonomy (NCBI): domain Eukaryota; kingdom Viridiplantae; phylum Streptophyta; class Magnoliopsida; order Solanales; family Solanaceae; genus Nicotiana; species Nicotiana undulata. Next base: position 52,199 of record ML279312.1, on the reverse strand, counting down.
TTATTTGTTTATCGCTTTTCCTTATGTGTTACCGCTTTATAACTTTCATCATTTGCATAACCATGAGTCTTCTTTCTGCAACAAGTCTCGGAGTACGCGTCGCGTACACGAACTCTTTGTTGAGTCACCCTTATTTTAGGAGGGGGAGACATCGGACGTATAGAGTGGGTGGAAAGGTTAAGCAGCCACCATCGACCATACGCTCCCCCGAATTGCTTTGTTAGTGAACCCCAAACGTAAATCAGCCTTTAAGTAATTTTTATTTGCATCATGTCATTTAGACCTAGTAGGGCTCGATCCTAGGTACCGTGTTCCTTCGTAGGAGGCCTGTCCAAATTTTGTCAAAATGGGCCCATGTCCCAAAAGGACATTCAACCATCCCTATGTGATACATATTGCATCTTTGAGGGTAGAATTGTCATTTGGCGGACTAATGTTTGGGAAAGAAGGGTGAAAAATGAATCAAGAGGGGCCAGTTATATTTTTCTTTCACAACTTTTTTTTAAAAAAAAAGACAAAAAAAAAATGAAAATGAAAAATCCAAAAAGATTTTGCACTTAACCATAATTTTCCAAAAATCAAAACAAGAGAGAAAAAGAAAATCCAAAAAGATTTTATATGTTTCATCTTTAAAAAAAAAAAAGAAGAGATAAAAAGAAAATCAAAAAAGATTTACATGTTTCATCATTCATTTTTCAGAAAAGTCAAAAATATGTATTTTTCCAAATTAATTGTTTTTTAATTCTCTCCCGTATCCAATCTGCCCGAACTACGCAAACCTGATTCTCGTCTTTCGGGGCGAGATACTTAGGCAGCCCACATAGTGTCCGGTTTTCCTAGTGAGTCTTAGGTTCTTGGCTTCGCGGGGTCGTAGCCAAATCTTGCATGTTTAGCCACTTTTGGCCACATTGGTCGTTTTTGCAAAATAGGGCTATTCTCTCAAAATAATTTGTTATCCCATGTCTTATAGAGCTAAGTCCACAACAAGGTGTCCTCTTAGTTTTAAGGTCCATACCTGTTGAATTTACATTTCTAGTCACTTTAGACCACACCGGCCATTCTTGCAAAATAAGATCATTTTCATAAAAGCGGTTAAATGACCCATGTCTCAGAATTCGGAGTTCGCAACTTAGTGTCCCACTACCTTAAGACCCGTCCTTTTGAGTTTGCATCTTTAGCCACGTCTGGCCATTTCAGTTGTTTTTGCAAAATGGATCATTTTTGTAAATTAATTTTGAGCCATGATTGTTGGAAGTTTGAAGTCATATAAGCCTTAGTGGGGCATATTCCATGTCTTTGAAGTGACTTTTGTTAAGTTTTGCATTAATAGCCATCCTTGACTACATAAGCCATTTGGCAAAAATAGCCCAATCATGCCTTGCATATGTCCAATAGAAGTGTCATGGCGTCACATAGTGTGTTGAGTCATTGATCTATTTGATCTTATTTTTCTCATTCAGGCGTGGATATATTTACCAGAGCTCGAGCATGACAGATACCTCAGGACCATCGCATTTGGGAGCTTCCTTGAAGAGATTTTTTAAATATATTTTTGAGTCTATTTTATGTTGTCTTTTAATTTTTAGTCTTGTATAGTAGTATCGAGTATGTCAGTCTTGTTAAGATTGTCGGGTATTTTGTTATAGTACTTCATGTTTTGTATTTTAAAAACCAAAAAATTTGATAAATTAAAAACTCAAAAAGATTTTGTTTTTAGTTTATTTTATCCATCATTTTTCCAGAACTACGCTTGATCTGATTCATGCGGAACATGATACGTAGGAAACCTATATAGGGTTCGATCAAATCATTATTAAAAATGAAAAAAAAAGAGGAGAAAAGAAAACAAAAGGAATGAATTTGTGGGATGTGAGGGGTGATAGAAAGAAAATGGTGATAATTAGTAAGAAGAGTGAGGAAAGAAATGAGCAAATCAAGGAGCGCAAGAGAGGAAATGAAGAAAAAGGGCAAGGAGAGTAAAATTGGGATGATACCAAATGACCTTGTGACCCTTGAAGTCATTTTAGAACCGTTAATTGTTGTTAGGTGCATTGCACGTAATGTGATATTTCAATCAATAAATGCCCTAACGCTGATATGTTGGCTTTCTTTTGCTCCTCTTTAAGTGTTATCAATCTTAGGTATGTGGTTAGTTTGTTGGCATCCTGGCAAGTTATCCCTACAACACTAGGTCAAAGCGTCAGATAGTCATGACTACCAAAGAAACAGACACAGGAGTTGTGGACCCGCCGAGGGAAATTGTTGAATCAGAATCGCAACTGAAAGACGAGCTCCAAAGTGTAAAACATCAGATGGCGGAAATGTATCAGGCATGGGTTAAAGGACACCCTCCACCTTCATTCCCTACCAGTTATACAGAAAGCCCTGCTTCCATTCCACCACTGTCCCAAGCCCAGATGACCAATACCATTGACCTTTCCCCACAACACGCACCAGGCTTCACCTCTTATCACTCCTACCACGACACTTCATCCCAAACATTTCATGCCCCACCAACAAAAACAAGCTCATACTCTGCTCCAACATCTACTCTCTATTTTTGTACCCCCTCCACAAGCCACCATCCACCAATCCTCTAATGAGCCCGCGTTCCAAGTTCCAGATACCCAATACTGTGCTCATGAACCCACCTTCAAAGTCCCAAATCCTTACTCCTACACTCCTCACTTTGAGCCTCATGTTGAAACTGATAAACCACCCAAGAAACCGTAGCAAGAGGAGATATTTAGAAAGTAAAGAGTTTGGATCAGTCATTGAGAAATATGCAAGGATTAGGAATCCATGTGAGCGTAGCCTATAAGGATTTGTGTATGTTCCCTGATGTCCAACTGTCTGCCGGGTTCAAGATGCCCAAGTTTGACTTGTATGACGGACACGGGGATCCTATAGCTCATCTGAGAGGTTACTGCAGTAAAATGAGAGGTGATGGGGGAAAAGACGAATTGTTAATGGCATACTTCAGCCAGAGTCTGAGTAGAGCAGCTTTAGAATGGTACACCCGCCAGGACGCCAACAAGTGGTATACATGGGACGATATGGCTCAGACTTTTGCCAAGCATTTTCAGTACAATATAGATATTGTCCCAGATCGCTTATATCTGACCAAGGTGGAAAAGAGGCCTAATGAAAGCTTTAGGGAATACGAGCTCAGATGGAGAGAGCAAGCTGCCCGAGTCAATCCACCGATGGAAGAAGCCGAGATGGTTGAGTACTTTCTTCAAGCTCAAGAGCCTACTTACTTTGGGCATTTGATATCGGTTGTGGGTAAGCCTTTTAATTATGTGGTGAAAATGGGAGAAATGGTAGAAGATGGGCTGAAGTCAAGCAAGATCATGAGCTATTCTGCTTTAAAAGCCATAACAGAAGCAACTCATAATGACACGGGAAGCTCTCTGGGACAAAAGGGACATGATGATGTTGCTATGGTTGTCTCAGGATCACGACATAGCCCAACGGGTCTTCCTCACCTATATACTCAGCCTCGACCCCGGCATCAACCCCAAACCTACCCCTCAGCTCCACATAATCCACCTAAGTGTTATCCTCCATACAATGTCCAGTCATTTGTTCAACCACCGGGTCACTCCTTATGGCGAGCACCAGTACCACAAATAACTCGTTCGCCTTCAAAACATTTTCGATCACCCAACAACCCTAGAAAACAGGGGCATAGAGGGGAACAAAGGCAAAGAAATAGTTTCACGCCAATTGGAGAATCCTACACAAGCTTGTTTGAAAAGTTGAAACATTCTGGCTTGATTGAGTCGCTCCTCGGTTATACTCTGGACCCATATGCAAAAGGTTTTTATCCTACTGTACGGTGCATGTACCACTCTAATGTCCAAGGGCATATCATTGAAGATTGTCATGCTTTGAAATGGGAAATAGAAAGAATGATTCAAGAAGGGATAATTGTAGTCCAAGGCAGTAATACCCCAAGTGTCACACATAATCCTCTACAGGTACAAGACAATGTACCAATTGTTGGGATGGTTTGCAATGATGGAAGGTTGGCCGAAAGAGTCAATGAGCCGCCTGGTGAAGACAATGTGATCGAAGTTGGTGAAGGTCCAAGCACTTTTGATGAGGAACGCCGTGGCTAAGATGTCGAGCTTGGTGATTGTAAAGACATTCCTTTCTTGGCTAGCCAAGAAGGAGTTTTGGTGGTTTATTTTGTTGTCATTTCTGTCGTCCGGGTTATTTCAGGGTTGTAATCTGGATATGGTCTTGTGGCTCAAACCCTTCTTCTTCTTATTTTTCCCATATCGTTTTATTGTAGTAACTCGTCTAATGTTATGTAGTATTGTTCCAGGGTTGTAACCCATGTCTATTTTGCTTGTTTTGTTCAAACCATTTTCACCGTCTGTCTAATGCAATCTCCTGTTTTTTGTTAGTTCTAGTCAGTATTTGTTTAGTTCTTTTCTTGTATATAGTTCTCTTCAGGCCAGTTCTAGTGATATGACATGCATGCAGAATTTTTAGCCAGATCTTGAAAGCTAATATAATCATGGAATAATGGAACATAGTTTGAATGTGATAAGAAGATGCATTTGAGGAAACAAGTAAAGATTCACGCATTCTAAGATAGCCTGAAGCTTGAATTGAGTGCAACTGAGATGGTTAGTCTGGGAAATCGAGAGGTTTATGTGAGCATATAACAAGAAAATGTCTCTCAAGCAATTTTAGGTAGATCAGTCAGTGCTGAAATGCATTCTTCCACATGGAGATGAAGTTGAGTCAAGTCTGCTTCGAACTGGAAAGGGTTATTCATTGGAACAAAGGTATTGCACATTGGCACTTTTTGTTTGTGTTGATGCCATCAATAGATACAATGTATGATTTCTTTGCTTATCTTTAATTGCACGCTTGTACTTGGCATTGTTAAAGATTGGTATGACGAAGGTATTTTATTCCGCTATGCAAATACTTTTAATCTTTTGCTACCTCTTTTGAGCCTAATTTGTTTTGTTTTATACCCCTCTTTTGGGATCAGAAGTAGAGTTAGGAATTGAAAAAGAAAGGAAAAAGAAGAAAAAGAAAGGAAAAGAAAAAAGAGGAAAGAAAAAAAAAGATGAAAAAAAAAAACAACAAAAAAAGAGAAAAGAAAGAAAACAACAAAACAAATCAACTTCAGGTTGGAACTACGTTCGACCTGATTCCTGTTAAGGATACGTAGGCAGCCTTACTCTAAGGTTCGATCCCATTAAAACAAAAATCCAAAAAAATCAAAAAGAAAAAATATCAAAAAAAGAATTCCCCCATACCAAGAAACTGGGGCATACGTTTTAATTCTGGCCAAAAGATCTGATTCCAAAAGTTGTAATTTTGAACCCTTTCATCATAAATTATTTTGAGCCTTCATGCCACCCTTTCTTTCCAACCCTGTCCAAAAGCCTTCATTACGGTCCAAAGAAAGACCTTCCGACCGATCTTTGAGGATGCCAAAGCAAGTGTGTGGTGAAAGCATGATTTTCTTGAATCATGGGTAATACCTTGTTCTCAGCACAAAGAGAGAAAATGATAAAATGAGAGAGTCTTATTGGTGAAAACCCTTAGGGACACCATAAGGCGATTGTGAGTTGAGAGAAAGAGCAAAATGAGAGAGGCTTGATGGTGAAAACCCTTCGGGCACTACAAGTCGAATAAGGATCGTGAATCAGATAGGATGACCGAAGCATTGAAGCCCATTTTCACGGCACAGAGGTATAACAAGAGTAGAACATTAGACTTGCTTGACAGATTAGGCTGCTCAATCCAAAAATGCATGTCATAGTCATTAGAGCTAGTTTCCATACGTGACAAAATTTCTAGTTGGTAATTTTCTTGTTTGATATCATCTCTTTCCATTGTCCCCTACTCTGTTCCTCTTGCTTTGCTCAATTCCTCTTTTTGAGTCCATTGGGTCAGAACAAGTGAGAAATGACTTCAAAGTTTGCTACCAGCTTTCCAATTGCACAGAGTGGCATCTGGCTAGCACATCAAAGCGGCATAATTCAGGAAAGAACAATATGCCCATTGATTTGATAATGATCGACGTGCATTGGGATTTATGTGAAATGTAAAGGTTCGGTAAATGTCAATTCATGAGAAATACATTGGGTATAAGGTATTGGGCTTGAACTGATCAGAGGTGTTTTCACTGATAAGGGTTGCAGATAAAGTGGTTAACCAATGACAAGCAAGGTCTTCCAAGTGGAAAGCAAAGTTATCATGGCAAGTGAAGGAGAAAAAGCCCTCAAGGTCAAGGCCACAAACTAACCACCATGTTTAAACTCACAAGTTTTTCTTTGTCTGAAACAGGGATGAAGTCTATGTTCACATCAAAGCTTGAATTTTTCAGGTGTAATTCCCCAATTCTTCTTATGCAAAGGCTATTGAGAAGATCACACATCACCCCTAGGAGACGCACTTCCTAGTCGGGGTCTTTCAAGTTACATTTTTATTTCACTTCCTACATTGAGATTTTACCCCTAGGTAACGCACTTCCTAGTCTTGGGTTAAGTTCATTCCTTGGAGACACACTTCCTAAATTGAGTTTTCACCCATAGGAGACGCACTTCCTAGTTTTTGGTTCAATTTAAGTTCATCCCTAGGAGACACACTTCCTAGTTTGAGTCATTGAAGTTTTACCCCTTGGAGACACACTTCCTAGTTTGGTTAATTTAAGTTAATTCCTAGGAGAAGCACTTCCTAGTGTGAGTCATTTAAGTTTCGCCCCTAGGAGACGCACTTCCTAGTCCGGGTCATTCAGATTATATTTTTGTTCCTAGGAGATGCACTTCCTAGTTTGAGTCATTGAAGTTTTACCCCTAGGAGACGCACTTCCTAGTCCGGGTCATTCAGATTATATTTTTGTTCCTAGGAGATGCACTTCCTAGTTTGAGTCATTGAAGTTTTACCCCTAGGAGACGCACTTCCTAGTCTAAGTCTTTCAAGTCATATTTTGTTTAGGAGACGCACTTCCTAAATTGAGATTTCATCCCTAGGAGACGCACTTCCTAGTTTGGTTAATTTAAGTTCATTTCTAGGAGAAGCACTTCCTAGTGTGAGTCATTTAAGTTTTGTCCCTAGGAGATACACTTCCTAGTCCGGGTCATTCGGATTATATTTTTGTTCCTAGGAGGCGCACTTCCTAGTTGAGTCATTGAAGTTTTACCCCTAGGAGACGCACTTCCTAGTCTGGATCTTTCAAATCATATTTTGTTTAGGAGACGCACTTCCTAGTGTGAGTCATTTAAGTTTCGCCCCTAGGAGATTCACTTCCTAGTCCGGGTCATTCAGATTATATTTTTGTTCCTAGGAGACGCACTTCCTAGTTTTAGTCATTGAAGTTTTACCCCTAGGAGACGCACTTCCTAGTCTGGGTCTTTCAAATCATATTTTGTTTAGGAGACTCACTTCCTAAATTGAGATTTTATCCCTAGGAGACGCACTTCCTAGTTTGGTTAATTCAAGTCCATTCCTAGGAGACGCACTTCCTAGTGTGAGTCATTTAAGTTTCGCCCCTAGGAGACGCACTTCCTAGTCTGGGTCATTCAAGTTATGTTTTGTTCTAGGAGGCGCACTTCCTAGATTGAGTCATTGATGTTTCACCCCTAGGAGACGCACTTCCTAATTTGAGATTTTACCCCTAGGAGACGCACTTCCTAGTTTTGGGTCATTTATGTTCATTCCTAGAAGACGCACTTCCTAGTTTGAGTCAATGAAGTTTCACCCCTAGGAGACGCACTTCCTAGTTTGGGTATTTCAGGCTTTATTCTTAGCAGACGCACTTGCTAGTCAAACATTCTTGGTTTCGCTCACAGGAGATGCACATCCTAGTCGAGTCTTTAGTTTACTCTTATCATTGCATCAGTAACATACGTGGTTTACAGTTTTGCTAATAACTCACAAGCCTCCCGAGTGCAAAGTGGGGCAGAACATTTTTTTTGTTTTGTTATTTTGATTGCAGGCACCCACCTGGAGAACGAGGGAAGACATTTCAGATTTCATTTCAGAGTCATTCAAGTTGCAAGTCAGTAGCAGACGCCCACCTGGAGAACGAGGGAAGTCATTTCAGAATTCAATTCAGGTTAGAAGTAGCAGAAGCTCACGGCAAGAATGTGAGTCGACAATCCGAAGATAACCAATAGAGGTAGTATCAATTCAGAATAAAAGCAAGGAAAAAAAAAAGAAGTATCCAAAATGCAAAAGCGGAGACAAGATGTGGATTGCTCAAGACATAACTGATCACAAGCTTTGCATGTCCCGTCGTACTCTGGAGAAGCTGTGGAAGAATAAATCAGCACCTGCAACTAACAAACGCCAAGGTTCAAATCTAAAGTCTGCATGAAGACCATTCAAGACTCAAGATCAAGCTTTAGAAGACTTATAGATAGGAATCTTGTAACTCATAGTTGACAGGTTTAGTTAGTGTTTTTCATTTTTGATTTTGAAGTAATACAAGACCAAAGACCGGAACCTCGACAGAACGACACCTCAATCGGCTCCCCACCTCGGTATCCTCCTCTGCTGTCCTCGCTTCTGAACTACACTTGGTCTGATTCCTTTATAGCAATGGATATGTAGGCAGCTCAGATACCAGGGCTCAGTCACATTCTCCTTTATTTTTGTTTTAGGTCTCTCTAAATAAGGGTCGGGTCAAAAAACCTGTCTAGTCGTTCTTTGTCTGAAAACTCTTTGTGTTTCCAGTCAAAGAGGGGCAGCTGTAGACACGTAATTTTTTACTCTCCCCGAGATATTATACATTTTAGCTTTTAAATATTTGGTTTAGGCCTAATATCACTATTTTTACTAGTTTTGACTCTTTTACTTTATTTTAAGCACACAAATTGAAAACTACAAAAATAATTCCATATTTCTCTATTTAATTCTCGTATTAGGTATTTTTAGAAGGGTATATTACTTTGAGCCTGTTTTTATTTTAATATAATCTTTGAAAATACCAAAAATAGTTTCAGCTTTCATGTTAGTTTTATTTTAAATATACTAATTTATTAAAATCAATTAAAGGTTATTTTATGTTTTTTATAAGTATTTTTGAAGTGAATTTTAAATGAATTTTGTAGAATTTTAAGCCCAAATATGAATCGCCCAATACCCTATTAACCTTTGCACTATTCATCTTCTTTAACCCTACATACATCTTACAACCTGAGAACCTTAATACACCTTACACCTTAATACTACACCTTACAGCCATCAACCAAGCCTTACGCCAAAAATACCCCTTATTCATCTCTCTTCAGCACCTAACAAACAGAACCTTAGAGACAATAACAAGAAACCCTAGCCATCTTGATTATCCATCAGCCGCCGCCGGAACTGCCGCGGGCTTACCCCCCTCCACCAGTCACCCGCCTCACTCTTCATCTTCAACCTTACACTACACCATAGAACCTTCACACCCTTCCACAACCAACAGCCGACGCAACTCCCCGCTGCCGCCTCCTCCTCTCCTCTGCCTTTGTCGCCTCGCTGCCACCCTCACTCATCCTCTTCACCACACATGTAGACACGTGATTCCTACTCGTGTAACTCATACCTCCATTTTTATTCACCCACATAAACGCCCATGGCAATACAATTTCCACGGATCTGAAGCCGGCTAAAAAATAGAAAGTTCAGAATAAGACGAAAGTCTCAATGTTGCCGTTTGTTCCCTATTTTATTCTGTTACTGCATCAAGATGCTGATTGCTTTCCTCTTTTCTAAAACAACTCATAGTTAGTCATCAGTTCAAGCTCAGCTCGTTTGTTTTCCTGCTACATTCGGGCTCTGCTCGTTTCTCTGTTGCGCAAGATTCTTGCTCGAATTCCAGTTTGGACGTTATCTTCTTGCTGTAATTCCGGTCAAATACGTTACTCTATTGAAGTTTTCGCTTCAATTAAAAGTGGAGGAGAAACGGGTGTTTGATCGTTGGAATTGATGTTCGAGGCCGGTTCGCGGTTCTGCTCGTTGTTGAGTTTCAAAATAGTAAAAGTCAGATCCTTCATTTGAGGTCTGCCCTTCATCTTTGCAAAGTTTTTTTTATACTTTTGTGAACGATGATTCTATGTTGGATTTGGTTGTTCTTAATTCTTGAGTGTGCTTTTACACCTGAAAGGCTATTTTATCTCCTTATACTTGTTCATTTGATATTGTTGAATATGCTAAATGGTTTAAGTGAATACAATAGATCTTCTTTCATTTTAATTTGATACGTAAGTGGATGAATGGATCATTTAGTAGCCGGCGTGATATTTTGAACTAATAGATAAGTTTGAGTTCTTGGAAATTAAAAAAGAAAAGTATAAAATGAAATGAGCTTTCATGTCGACAGAGGATAATTTCAATCATATTTAAATTTGGAATATAATTCTTTGAGTTAGTGATTCATGCCTACGACGTGCTTGGACCGTTAGGAGGATGTTTAGGCCCGCCATATTCGGGTAGGCAAATTTTAGGGTGTTTTTCCTTTATTTTATCTTGTTGAAGGTCGAGGTTGTCCCTTTAGTCAATTAAATTTATCCGGAGAATGCCCCAAAGAATTTGTACACACTTTTATCCGGGGTATGCCTTGAAGTACATGTAAATGAAGGCCAGAGATTGGATGACGTAGAATAAAACTTTAGTATTTTTATTTTATTTTATTTTATGCCATTTTTTTAGGTGGGGACGAACTCAAGCCTCTTGTGTGTTGGTCTGTTTTTGCCTCAATTAGAATATCCTTTAAAGCCAACTTGATCATGTACGCAACCGTACTAGTTACGGGACTCGGGGAATGCCTAACACCTTGTTGACCCAAGTCACTGCATGGTTATGAAGATTGACAAATTTCTACTCAGTTGAACCATGTCCATCAGGGCAAACATACTTGAACAGTCCCAGTGGCACAAGAACCGTCTATGTACAGGAGATAAATGTGATTGTGAATTATCCATAAACCAAGAAGATTGTCTCCTAATGCGAAAAAGTTGCAAATTGATGAGAGGTCAGAGTTCGAGTTCAGCAAGGACAGTAACAAAGGAAAGAAGTTGAGATAAACACAAACTCTTCCACCAAGGAAGAGTTGCATTAGAACTAAACAAGAACATCTAAACTACTGGCGCTATATAATGTTGAAGTATTCCTACTGAAGGATTAATCGCACAAAGGCAGAAGTGAAACAAGAATTGAAAGCAAAATTCCCAGAGTTATTTTGCAAGACGAATCCTTGTGCGACACAAAGGCTACTGACCAGCTAGAAGAACCAGTTCCATCTGTTTATTTTTTGAGTCTAGTTGGTTGTAGCAGGTGATTTAATATTATATCTTTCAGCTTTATTAGAAGAAATTGTAATAGGTACATATTGTTCAAGTTAGAGTTAACTTGAAGCTTGTCGCAATTAGCTAGAAGCTATGTTACCACAAAGGGATTAGAGTTAGTCCTAGGTTTACAAAAGAGTTTATTTTGTAAATGTTGTTTGGCTCAGAGTTGTAGTGAAGAGTTTGGGAAAAATCCTACTGAGTAGTAGGTCGTGGTTTTTTCACCTTTTGAGCCAGGTGTTTTCCACGTAAAAATCTCTGTGTTTTTACTTTACTGCATTTATTATTCCGCAACAATAGAAGTTAGAACACCAAGAAGAACCAGGTTCCTCTAGTAAGACAGCACTCGAAATATTGGTCGCCACGCAAATCACCCCTCCCCCCCTTGTGTGGTATTGAAGTATAAAACATCACACCTTCTCCCCGAGTCAACTGAACCCCCTTACCCGAATCTCTGGTGCGGACTTAGTTTGGAGTCCAAAGTGTTTTAAAAGGAAAAAATATATTTTTTAAAAACGGTGACCTGACACACCGAAACCAAAGTCAGGTGGCGACTCTGAGTTAATCCTTTAAAGCACAATCTTTTGTCACTTTCAAAATTGAAAACCCTTTGGAATTTTACTAAATCTTTTTATTAATGTTAAGAGGGTTTAGTGAGGTTGTTTGGGAAAAAAGGGGTGTGACATTTCCTATCATCAATATTCTGAAATTTGATAATATAGTACCCTTCCTCATGTAAATACAGCTCTGGTTCAGCCACATTTGCCCAATTCACCCCAATAAACCTTTTCATCGCATTATACCCCGTTGACTCCCTAATTATGTAAGCTATTACTGCGTTTTTCCATTCCTCAGTTTCCATATCTACCTCCACTTTATCTAGTTGAACCACCACTTGGCCATCTATGATTTTTGTAGGTATGTAAGCCAGTGACATACCATTTTCTGCAACTCGATTTATTGAAATAGGTTTGTCCATGCATTTCCTTGCTTAATAGTTGGTTCCTGAGCTTGATTGTTCTCCTTCATCTCCATTTCCTTAGTTGCATGAACATAATCTACTGTTCTATTGGTCGAGCCATCAGTTTCCTTATTTGTATGTTGCCTCTTCTCCTCAACAGTGCTACTCTCAGTCACTGGAGCACTCAGATCGAGCCTCTTTTTCACTTTCGAAGTCATCGTCGAAGATTCAACATCACAACTTTCTCCTTGTACTACCTCAGGTGTGGCTACTTTGTCCTGTATATTTTCTTCCATCTGTATGCGAGCTCCCACAAAGCTACCATAGATAGCTATGGAATTCTTCCTGGGTCTTCCTCAACCTCGTCCGCGACCCCTGCCTCTGCCATGCGCCATGGAAACACCAGCAGTGCACGTTAACTATCATGCGCCGAGCATGAGCGAAGAGAGAGAAGAGTCCCTAACCAAAATGGAATTTCCTTAACGTTCCTCTTTATTAAAACAAAGAGCTAATATGTAAACAAACACTATTTACCCGTAAAATGATACAGTTAAATTTATACGTGATTTCTAGACAAGTGAATTAATTAAATCCTGAAATAATAGAAGAATTAAATAAATATGCAATACTTAGCCTTGAGATGGGGATAAAATAGTGGAAACAATAGTTCCGAGAGCAAGGCTTCCAGGCATAACATCGGTGAAATAAAAAAGCAAGAAAATAAAATTGTATTGAGCTTTGAATAGATTATAGCGTAAGTTTGTCATAAAATTCATGTCCTTTACAATGATAATATAGCTCACTATTTATAGTTTCACCTAGGGAACAAAGTCCTAGGATCAAGCCCTTTTTTAATGTCAATTATGAGGGTCATTGAAGAATGTGTATCGGGCTAGCGTGGGAATTCTTATAACGGGAAGTGTACTAAATATTGCAGAATATTTTTCTTTAAATGCTACCGGGTGGCAGGCATTTATTTCATCTTTATAAGTACCATTCTTTCCGGTAACAGACGAAATAATTGCCTTCGGTTTTAGTTATCCTCTACCTTCAACTCCGCGTATCACTTCCTCATGCGATTATTTAGTATAACATATCTTACAGTATAAAAAGACACTAATGTAATAGACATTGTTCAACTATATCATACTATAGTATTCAACGCGAAAAGAGATTTAAGAATATTATAGGGGGTCAAACTTCTTAAATTAAAAATACAGTTAAAAATAATTAGATTTCGTTCTTCACTGATATTTTCAATAGATCATGTTAGTTAATTGATTGTAAATAATTTTTTATTCCGAATAAATTATAGAAAGTGATTTTATCCTTATTTGTTTTAATAGAACTCATCTTTAACATAATCAACCCAAATCCTAATTGCACTGCTCGTGAACATAATATTCTAGAATATGTATACCAAGCAAATAAATTGTATCTTGGTGACTCGAACTCACCTGAAGAGGCAGGATGATAGGGACCAAAAGAAATCGATGCAAATAAGCTCACCTAAAGGGTAAATTATGAAGAATTACCCTTGAACAGTGTGCTCGAGCTTGAACTCAACAATGGAGTTCTGACAGTTGACGGGAGAGAAGAGGGAGTTTTCTTATTCAAAACATTTCATGAAAAAATACAGAACTGAGAATGCATCATCTATATAGGAATAGGGGGAAAGTTAGTTATAACTAACTTTAGGAAATCCCATTTCCTTCAGCTGCCGAACACGTGCAACTCACGTGAGTTAGCTAACAACTTTTTAACAACTAACTAACTATAACTAATTACTGTAACAATCTGCAACTAATCACGAGCTAATTACAACTGATTTACTTCATTAGGATCGTATCAATTACCCTCCTCTACTGATCATCCTTGTCCTCAAGGATCAAATAAAGGAAATTTCTGCTTCAGGACATAGTAATCCTCCCATGTGCAATCTTCAGGAGCAACATTAAACCATTTGACCAAGACTTGAGAAACAACTCGTCCATGCTTTTGAATCATACGCCTGTCCAATACAGCTTCAGGTTCCACTAGAATATGGCTCTCCTCTGATAGCACCACAGGTAAAGTGACTGTGGCTGAGTGAGATCCAATCTTTCTCTTCAGTTGAGAGATGTGAAAAGTAGGATGGATCTTTGAACCAGTAGGCAAGTCCAAAGTGTAAGCTACTGCTACCACCTTAACAAGGATTTGGAAAGGTCCAAAGAACTTAGGAGAGAGCTTCTGAAAGCCATGTGACTTAAGAGAGAGTTGTCTATAGGGCTGCAGTTTGACATAAACCCAATCACCTACTGCATAGGTTCTGTTAGTTCTTCCTTTATCATCTTGAACATTCATTCTACTCTTAGCTTTCTCCAATTGAGATTTCAGCAATCTGAGAGTAGCTTCCCTAGCTTGTAGACTTCTATTAACCAAGTCTAATTGAGAATCAAAACTCATATAAGGGAGCAAGGGAGGGGTCTTCTGACCATAAACTTCTTCATAAAGAGTCATATTGGTGCTGGAATGATAAGTGGTGTTGTACCACCACTCTTCTAGTGGTAACCATTATGGCCAAGTCTTTGGCTTCTCAAATGACGTGCACCTCAGATAACATTCCACACATCTGTTAACTACCTCTGTTTGGCCATCTATTTGAGGATGGTAAGATGTGGAAGTGAGTAGGGAGACCTTATGTAATTTGAACAATTCCTTCCAAAACTTACTTGTAAACACAACATCCCTATCAGACACTATGGATTTAGGCATTCCATGAAGTCTAAACACCTGATCCACGAACACTTGAGCCACCTCCAAAGCAGTATAAGGATGCTTAAGAGCCATGAAATGAGCAGCTTTGCTCAGTCTATCCACTACTACAAAAATCACTTTCTTTCCAGCAACCTTAGGGATTCCTTCAATAAAATCCATTGAAAGGTCTTGCCAAACTTTCTCTGGTATAGGTAGTGGCTGAAGCAATCCAGGAGAAGCCACTGTTTCATTTTTGCATTTTTGACACACATCACAACTCCTTATATGATTGTAAACATCTTGCTTCATCTTATTCCAATAGAAGTCTTGTTTCAACCTTTTCAAACTGGTTGTAATACCAGAATGACCTCCTATAGTACTGTCATGATAATAAGATAAGATCTGAGTTCTGATCATATTATCATCACCAATCACCAGCTTATTCTTTCTTCTTAGAATCCCATTGGTGAACTTATAGTAAGGTTTAGTGGTTTTCCCCCCTTGGATGGATTTGATAAGTTGCTGAAGTTTAGGGTCTTGAGTCCAAGAAGCTTTGACTTCCTCCAAGATATCTGAGCTGATGCTGGAAATACTATAAAGTTGAATGTCTTCCCCCATCCTTGACAAAGCATCAGCTACAATGTTCTCTTTTCCCTTCTTGTAAGCAATAGAGAAGTTATAACCAAACAACTTGACTAGCCATTTCTGCTGACTAGGAGCAGTAATCACTTGCTCCAAGAGGTACTTAAGGCTGTGATGGTTGATTCTGATGGTGAATGGTCTTCCCAACAAGTAAGGTCTCCATTTTTTTACAACAAACACTAAGGCCAACAGCTCCCTTTCATAGACTGATAATGCGTTGTTCTTGGCTGATAAACCTTTGCTAAAGAAGACAATATGTTTATTGTCTTGTGCCAAGAAAACTCCAACACCTCCATCAGAAGCATCAGTTTCAACTATGAATGTTTTTGAGAAATCTGGAAGAGCTAAGACAGGTGCTGAAGTGATAACTTTCTTCAATTCTTCAAAAGCAGTAGTGGCTGCCTCATTCCACTGAAAATTTCCCTTCTTGAGCAAGTCTGTTAGAGGTCTTGAAATAATACCATAGCCCTTAATAAACCTCCTATAATAACCAGTCAATCCCAAGAATCCCCTTAGACTTTTAATGGAAGAAGGCAGTGGCTAGTCCATCACTCCTTGTACCTTCTGATTATCCATCGAAACACCATGTTCAGAGATTATGTGGCCTAAATAATCAATCTGTGTGACCCCAAAAGCACATTTACTCTGCTTAATGAATAAGGTGTGGTATCTCAGCACCTTAAAAGTCTCTTCTAAATGCAATACAACTCTGACTGTATATGAGGATGTCATCAAAGAAGACTAAGATAAATTTTCTGAGGAATTGGTGGAAAATATGGTTCATTAAGATTTGAAAATTAGAAGGAGCATTGGTTAGCCCAAAAGGCATAACCATGAATTCATAGTGGCCATGATGAGTTCTAAAGGCAGTCTTAGGTATGTCTAGTTCAAACATCCTAATCTGATGGTATCCAGCCCTTAGATCTAGCTTAGAAAAGTATTTAGCACCATGTAGTTCATCAAGCAATTCTTCAATCACAGGGATTGGGAATTTGTCCTTAACTGTGCAGCTGTTTAGCTCCCTATAGTCCACACACAAATGCCAGGATCCATCCTTCTTCTTGACCATCACAATAGGAGATGAATAGGGGCTAGTACTATGTCTGATAACTCCAGAAACTAACATCTCATTCACCATTTTTTCAATTTCATTCTTCTGCACATTAGGATATCTATAGGGTCTAATATTGATAGGAGAAGTACCTTCCTTCAGGGTGATCCTATGATCATGCAATCTAGAAGGTGGAAGTTGCTAGTCTCTTTAAAGAGATCACTGTACTGCTGCAATATGGCTTGTAACTCCCAGCTCCTACTAGGCTCTTTGGGTAAGCCCTCCATTGCTAACAAGCTAACCTTCATTCCTTGTTGCTGCTGCTCAATGAACAACCCTACAAATATCATACATAACTCTGCAGGTTTGGCTAGCAACTTGTCCATGCTGCTTTGTTGAATCATCTTGGCTGCTAGAGGTTGTACTCCCCTAAGTGATACCTTGTGGCCCAAGATGTTGAATTCTAATCTGAGCTTCTTGAAGTTCCACATAATATACCCCAATGTAACCAACCATTGAATACCCAAAACCATGCTCCATACTCAAATTGGTAACACCAACATATCTAGGTCAAAAGGCACTCCTTGCATCTTCCACATCAACTTTTTACAGATGTAGTTTCTCTGCACCTTCTTTCCATCAGCTACAGACACATCAAAAGGATCTATGGTTGTTGGTACACGTCCCAATTTCTTGGCAGTATTAAGATCCAAAAAATTGTGGGTGCTGCAGTATCAATCAAGACTTGCACAGCCTTGCCCTTGACTGATACAGTTACCCTCATAGTCCTAAAATCATGTAGACCATTCATAGCATGAACTGACACATGAGGTAGAATGGACCCCTCAACATCAGTCTCCAATCCTTGACCAATCATGATCAATCGTTCTGCTGGATCCAGCAAGACATCTTGCTCTATTTCCACTTCTTCTAATCCCTCTTCCACCTCCATAGAAAACAGTTGTCTCATATTTCTACACACCTGACCAAAACTGTATTTCTCATCACAGTTGTAACAAAGTCCCTTACTTCTCCTCTCCTCCATCTTAGTAGGAGTTAGTCTTTTAGCATTTCTATAGGTAGGTTTGACAGATAAAGGTTGGGAACTAGAAGGTTTATTGAAAGGTTGACTAAATCTGGGAGTTATTTGGATATTTGATTGTGGAGGTTGGGGGTTAACATATGAAAATTTTGGGATATTCTTAGTTGAGTAGGAGGGATTTGATGGGATCATAAAAACTTGTTTCTGTACTACCAATGTTTGCTCCTGAATCTTAGCTAAACTAATGACTTTAGCTAATGATCTAGGTGCTAACATCTTAACATTCAAGCCAATTTCTGGTTTTAAGCCTCGAATAAAGCAACTAACAACATATTCTTCCGATAGTTCCACCCTAGTAAGCAACTCATCAAACAAGTCAACATAGTCTTGTACTGAATTTACCTGCCTTAAATCCTTGAAATCTCCCATGGGGTCATCGAATAGCTCAGCTCCAAATATGGCATACAAGCAAGCCGCATACTCACCGCCAATCCCTAGTAACCCTGTGCTTCATATAAGATTGGTGCCATTGTAATGCCCTTCCCTCCAATTTGCACGAAACTACCTTCACCTTAGAATCCTCAAGTATTTATTCAACTGCAAAAATTTGTTCACACTTGTACAACCAATCCTTCAACCCTAGGCTATCAAAAACAGGGAACTCCATGTGATAATCTCGATTAGGAGGCTGATGACCTCGAGGACGAGGAACTATCACATCTGGCTTTTCATTCTCCATAGGAAGCTCATGATTCTGAACTCCAGTTGTGGTCAAATTACTCACCAATAGCTTTCTAATTTCCTCCATAGCCCGAGCTACCTTGTTATCTACTGACTTCTGCAATTCTAAAACAGATGATGTAAATGCCTCTATCGATCCCTTGAGGTTATCGACTTCCTTCCTCAACTCATGCATTCGAGTGTTATGATCGCCCATGATCACAGATCCGAGGAGCTAGGGTTCTGATACCAACGATAGGGACCAAAAGAAATTGATGCAAATAAGCTCACCTAAAGGGTAAATTATGGAGAATTACCCTTGAACAGTGTGCTCGAGCTTGAATTCAACAATGGAGTTCTGACAGTTGACGAGAGAGAAGAGAGAAGAGGGAGTTTTCTTATTCAATACATTTCATGAAAAAATACAGAATTGAGAATGCATCAGCTATATAGGAATGGGGGGAAAGTTAGTTATAACTAACTTTAGGAATTCCCATTTCCTTCAGTTGCCGAACACGTGCAACTCACGTGAGTTAGCTAACAACTTTTTAACAACTAACTAACTACTGTAACAATCTGCAACTAATCACGAGCTAATTACAACTGATTTACTTCATTAGGATCGTATCACAGGATCACAATACAAAACATAAAAAATTTAGAAAAAAAGTGTGACGACTTTAGAGGGGGGATAATTCCCCGCATTTGCATTAAGCAAAGACCAAAGCAAGATTTTTATGAAGGGGATTCCAAAAATAAAAATAAATAAATACACTTAGAAGCTAAAGGGATTCAACATCTAATTAATATATATATATATATATATATATATATATAACCAATGACCTGATATACACAGTGGCGAACCCATGATTTTATGCAAGTGGATTCAATCTTAGAAGTACATAATTTTAATCGTAAAATAATAGTTGTCAAGTGGGTTCAAATAAAATATTTATACAAAATTTATGTTGTTTTAATCGTAATTTATATATATACACAATATTATTTTTTGGTGAAGCGGATTCAATTGAATCCGCTTAAATCCACCTGAGTCCGCCACTAAATATACATAGCGTAATTTTCGACGAACGGGGTTCAATCTCTTCCGTCCACCTAACTTTGCCCCTGCTACTACAACAAGATACCCGTTTTTCTTATTATCTATCAGTTAAAGCGTACTTAAAATTATTATGTATTCTGATCACTTTATTGTGACTTTTATGATTAGATTGCTTTATAGTGGTATAGAGCAAGTATTCTGGGTAAAATTAATTTGGTAGATTACACTAAATGTGAGAGTAGCACAAGTGTTGAGTTTGTCAACTTTGTTGGTGCTTGGACGGCTCTATCTACTCTCTTATCTTTACTTGTCCCAAATATTCAGGAACGTAACCTACAGCCCCCAAATGCCTTCTCCTACTGCCACATGTCGTTCTGTTATTTTCCTTTTCTTGAGATATTCCTATTTACACGTGTTGCAATATCCATCGCCCACAACATTAGCCTCGTTGCGTGCCGTGCTTTTGTCCTGTTGCCCTTCACTGAAGTAATATTCCACTCTTCACTTCACTTGTATTCTTTGTTCTCTTTAATTTGTTGCAAGGGATTAGAATTAAGTAGCCATTTTAAAACATCTTTCATCAATTAAGCGTCACGAATGGCGTCAGAACTTAATTATAGATGTAACTAAATATATAATATTAAACTTAGGGATTTTACCTTTAGTGGAATAGTAACTACTACTGTTTTTCTAATGGGCATTATATTTTCGAAGAAAAATTATAATAGCGAGAATATTAGTGAACCAACTTTTAACGGAGGAAAACATTATTCATTTCGCCTTGTTTAAGGGAAATATTTGGCGTTGTTGTATGAACAAGGTCTGTATTTGATACTCGTGTATATATTACAGTGGTACAATTACATTTCTATATCATGATTTGATTAGCAAAAATATATATACCGTTTAAATTTGTTGATTATATAGAGATTCGACCAAAGTAATGAGTGCCTCCATAGTCACTCTTCCATATACTGTCATTGGTTTTGTGTATGAACAGTTGTCGTCGCAGGTTTTGACCCAAAATTAAAATCAATTTATTGCAAATCACATGAGATGCATGTATAATATATTTTGTATAACACAATCCTACCTGGCTAGCTAGCTTTTAGTACTTGAATCGCAAAAGGTTAATACACTTTCTTTACCATCTTATGTGGCATTGTTCGCGAGGGTCAAATTATGTAAACATTGATTATTCAAGTTTTAATTTTTGGAGGATAAATACGGAAAATAGAACTTTCTCTAAATAATAACAATATCACATACAAGGAAATACACACACACAAAAAAAAATTGAAAATAGTTACCAACTTCGTTAAACCACTCATAACTACCTGAATTTCTTGATAACTTATGACTAATTCGTCACAAACATATTTTTCTGCTTAATTATATAATTATCTGTTGTTAATTCCGATTTTTTTAGTAGTGCATAGAGGTACTATAAATGCCCGATTGATGAACAAGCAAGGAGTTGGCCGTTTAACTACGGTCATTCATTATAGGTACGTGTTTGAATTTGTAATCAATTTGTGTTCCAAGTTAAAAATTCTTTCTCACTTATGACTCATCCACCGGTTAAAATAAAAGAAAAAAGAAAAAAGAAAAGGAAATAGAGGGGAAAACGGCTTTAGCTATTGACAAGTATGTAGATAAAAATATCTACGAGCCTCCACATCACAATAACTGCTATCTGGAGTTGTACTTTCTTACCAATCCTAGGAGATCTATTACATTCTAGAATTGTGTGTAATATTAGTCAAGGACAAATACATAAAACACGTGTTTAAATTTGAGGTAGTTTGTTAGGAAGGGTTAGAACTTGGGTGTCTTTTCTAGATGGATGTCTAACTATAAAGCAAGTTCCTAGCTAAGGCAGGCACCACCTCATAAATAAGTCCCCTGCCCTCCACCTACACTTGTTTTCCAGATAGTTTAAATAAAATTAAGTTCCAAATAAAACTAGGTGATCAAAATGGAAAATTTCCGTAAATTATTTATGGTCATCTAAACTATAATGCTTGATATAATCTAAACCTATACACAGTGTAAAATATTTATTCGAGTAACTTAATATGGAGTAAGTAAATTTTAATAAACATTATCAATAATTTAAAATAGTAATTAACTTATCATCACGTAAAAAGAAATTTATTTGTGTATATAACTTATACACCATATATAATTTATTCCACTCTTGCACTATGTATTAAATATTAATGTTCATTCACGCCTTTTACAAAAAAAATCCCCTTTACTAATCGCTCCGTATCTCCAAAGTAGTTAAAATATTTTGTGGCTTTAATTGGCAAGCACGCATATCTGATTACGTATTTGCTGACATCATAAATCTCAAAAATATTTTTTTTTTCTTTATATTTCCTTACAAGTCATACGGTGAATTTGGTGATAACTACTGATTACACGTTCCACTATTTCGTTTTTGACCTGAATAAGTCAATGAAAAAGCTTAGTCGTTGCTTTACCATATCAACCTCTTGGCTCTTACCACTGCACTTTCTTGACCGACTTCACTAATACTCCCCTTATTACAAGTCATGTCCAGACGCGTGATCCCCCCCTTAATTCTTCCTTAACCTAAAGGAAATAGGAAAAAGTATACTTATTTCTTTATTTATTATATACGAGTATTCTTTATCCACATAACTAGTTAACTACGTGTATATTATAATAATACATATCATTAACCTGTACAACTCCTTCACCGCCATTCCTTACGCAACTTCCAACTCTCCCACACCACTCCTATATATATACTTCTCCTCAGTCCTTCACTCTCTCACTCAAACTCCTTTCATTACTTTCCTCTTGCTTTAGCCTTTAGTTAATTACCCTCTTTTATTCTACAGCGATTGTCGCAAGAATTCTGAATTTGATAACTAAAGATAGTATTATGGCTCTTGAAGCTCTCAAGTCACCTACGGCGGCGACGCCAACTCTACCACCACGCTATGAAGATGTTGATGAAATTCATAATTTGGATTCTTGGGCTAAAGGAAAACGATCAAAACGACCCCGTATTGATACCCCACCAACTGAAGAAGAGTATTTAGCCCTCTGTCTCATCATGCTCGCTCGCGGCGGAAGCGGAACCGGAACCGGTTTAACTGATGTTGCTACTACTTCACAACAAACTTCCGAGAAAAAAAACCCCGAGTTGCCACCGGTTCACAAGAAAGAGGTGGCGACAGAGCAAACAGAGCAATCTTACAAGTGTAGCGTGTGTGACAAGGCTTTTTCTTCTTATCAAGCACTCGGTGGGCATAAAGCAAGTCACCGTAAAATTACTACTACTTCCACCGCCGCCTCTGATGATAACAATCCTTCAACTTCAACTTCCACTAGCGCCGTTAATATCTCTGCTCTTAATCCAACTGGTCGTTCACACGTCTGTTCTATTTGCCACAAGGCTTTTCCTACTGGTCAAGCTTTGGGTGGGCACAAGCGCCGTCACTATGAAGGCAAACTCGGTGGTAACAACCGCGACTTAGGCGGCGGCGGTCATAGTGGAAGCGTCTTGACCACTTCAGACGGAGGCGCGTCGACTCACACGCTTCGCGACTTTGACCTGAACATGCCTGCTTCGCCGGAATTGCAACTGGGTCTGACAATTGACTGCGGACAGAAAAGTCAACTATTGCCGATTGACCAAGAGGTGGAAAGTCCTATGCCTGCAAAGAAACCGCGTTTATTGTTTTCGTTGGGTTGAAAATTCTTTAGGGGAAAATTGAATTGATTGTGTATTTAGCCAAATCAGTAAATTGGTTCATGTGATTTTATTTTTACTTTTAGGAAAAGGAATTATTGATTGTTTTACCCTTTTATTCTTAGGGTGCTATTACCTACAGGGAGTAGGTCATTCATTGGTTTTACACTCTCTTAAATATATATTCTTTTTTTTTACACATCTATTTATTTATATCTATTTATTATGAATTCATTCATTCGTCTACCCAATCATTTGAATTGTTAATAAACAACTTTATTGTTGCGATATAATAATTGAGGGCCTTTCTGTATGTAAGGTGGAAATTCAAAGGACGGTTGGATATAGTAGTGGCGGTGCATGCTATAGCACGACCCAGAATATTTCTATTTGGGTGGTGAATAAAAGGTTGTCCATGTGAGTTTATTTCTAATTCCACGTTCTAGTCATTATTACTGCTAGTAAAATAGTAACAAGCAAAATAGTTGATCTTGCCTCTTAACGTTTGCTCCATGTTAGCAACAACTTAAATGGTGCATTGGAGTGTTTCTGACCAGGAGTTAATAGTTAAATAATGAAGTATAATACATTGTTTTTTTAAGTGTATATAATTTAATTTGAGTTGAAAGTAATGATTTAAATATGTTTGATTTGTCTCTGTTTCCAACAATCGAAACCAAAAGTTGGCCAATAAAATGCTAGGGTAAAACTGTTTATAGGAATATTGAAAATAAATAAAAGCTTTTTCCAATTGAAATTTGGAATGAGCATGGATATGCTCCAAGTGTGAAATCTATGTGTGCGTAACAAGGAATGCAACGTGTAGAGTATGTGCAGCGTCAATGTGGTTTTATATATATTCTTGAGTACCACATTACGCGGCTTGGAATTCTTTGAATTATTTTAAGGAGTAGAAACTGTACAAGTCATCCCTTTCAGTTTATAGAATATTAAGAATGATAGATGAGACTGTTTTGTAAGTTTGAGTTGTCAACAAATTCTAAACTTGGAAACCTTCCTGCTTTCTCCTCCTAATTCTTATCTGTCACTCACAAGAATTGTACAAAGTAGAGAATTGAGGGGTTGCCCTCGGCGGCGGAGCCACATTGAAGCATAGGGTGTGCTGTTCGAAAAATTACATTATTTTGCTAGATAAATTTTTTTATTTTATCTATATTTATTATATTTAATTCCCTTTAATTTTTTAATATATTTAATTATTTATATTTTAACACCCCTCCATGAAAATTGTTGCATCCGTCACTGGTTGCCCTTTGCCTGCCAGGCAAGACTTGTGATGCTTCTTAGCTTTCCTTTGCTGTATTACGGCGTTACACCTTGGGGATTATTAAGTAATCTCAGTAGATGTCTTTACGTTACAGCCTCGCCGGATGCACATATTCTGGCGGTGGATGCTAGCTAACGCACTCACATCCCTTTGAATAGAAAAATAACTGGTACAATATCACGCTACTTACATCAAATTAATAGATACATATTAACTTATTATTGCACATAATTTTTTTCACTATTATGATTAATTAAGAGTGTATTACGATATCATTTAATTCGGTCGAAGATTACAAATATATATGTATGCACTACTTCTCATATTATGTGACACACTTTTTCTTTTTAGTTGTTTCGAATTACAATATTATGCGCTCTACATAAAGTTTTAGGAAAAAATTAATTTTAACTTCCCATGAAGATCCATGCTAACATGGAAACCTATGTAATCTTTATATCCAACACTTGTTCCCATTCACATTGCCTATTTCCAACAATATGCAACTGCTTATGTCAAAATTGTCTATCCTTGTATGTTGAAATCTTCTCCTGTTCCTTTCAATCCAAGTACAGCAGAGGCAAACACAAAACCTCCAGACCATGTTCTTCCCGCTGACCTACATGTTTAATTTCATTATTTTAAAAAAAAAAAAAATGACTTCAATCGAAGGAGTAATTCTTTTTTTAAGAAATTAGATTATCTAAAAATAATTGATATAAATAAATATTAGTAATATGGAATAAGAAATAAAGTCTTAATAAACCTTTGTAGCTTAAATTCACATACAAGCTGAGTTGTGACAATAAATCGAATTACTCTCGAGCTGTATCAAGCAACTTAAAGTGTAAATCCCCCTCTAGATATAGGGAGTGAAATTTTGGAAATAGAAGCCACAAGCAAAGCATATACTTTTTTTTTTTTGCGTGGATCGGATGAGACCCACATCAATGCCTTGTCCCATACTTACATTCTTGTTGTCACGTGATCAGAAGGTCACAAGTTCAAGCTGTGGAAACAAGCTCTTGCAGAAATACAGGGTAAGAACTAAGGTTGCGTACAATAGACCCTTAGGGTCCGATTTTTTCCAGATCCCGCGTATAGCTGGAGCTTAGTGCACCGGACTGCCTTTTTAACCGGCCATTTATGTATCTTACTCCTTTCAAGCATTTATTTCGGCTCAATCTCTTCGTTTTTCGATTTCATCAGACACCAAATATCTGCCCAATGAAGAAGATTTTTGTTTGTGCTTTTCTAGTAGTTTAACTGATCATATCAAGGTGAAATGCAATCACTTTATTACGTGGTACGTACGTTAGTCATATTGCACCTATCGCTTTGGCAAGTTTGCATTATCACTAATCCAAGTGTGTCATACTTAGTAAGTAATTTAGACGACTTGCAAGAAGTGTTCGAATTAAATTCCAAGTTCAATAAATTTACACCAGTGTTTACACCAAACTCTACCAAATTATCATGGTTAAGCGATAATGCAAAGTGAAAATGCGTGTTATTTAAATATGACTTAATTATAATCATGTTTATGAAGACAGATGTTATGTATTTATTGAATTGGTATAAATACCCAGTGGGGGAAAATATTTATCCATTATAAACGTCGCCTTTTGATTGATCCGAGCCTATCCAGATTAAATTTCTATGAGTTTAAGAACTATGTCCGGTGATTTAAAAATATTTATACAATCAAGTAACTTATAAAATAACTACCGGACCAGACATAAGTTGTTTGATTTGTTAAGCACTAACCGATCTGATAGGACCAGACATAGGTTCCTCTAGGCACGTATGGACTAATTTGTTCGCATATGGTTAGGCTTCCCTTGGTGGACCTGGAATTCGTGTGGTTCAATCCAAATCTCAGATAAATTTGGTAGTGATTTTAATTTGTTGGGGGCAGAGGAAAAACTAATTAAGCTCATATTTAATTTCAATTGGTTTTCATGAAATTTTCGGAAATCCAATAATCTTAGAAATTTTGAACAACAATTTTGCTAAAAGAGTAACATGTTTGTATTAATTAATTTTTGAATAATTTTTAGGAGGTAGCCTACTTTCTCTATGTTAGAGAAGTTTTTAATGATGAAAAGAAGAAAAAAAAGGAGAAGTTTGTAATACTTTTTTCTGGAAAAAAATTATAAACGGTTAAAATCGAGCACGTCCGATTTTATGGGCTATAGGGTCTGCCTCGAGATTAAGCTCGTATCGAAGCAAGCTCGAGCTCAAAGAACACGAAGACCGAAGGATCGATATCGAGCAAGATCAACATCGAGCAACGGAATAACGCGATATCAGTTATCGACCACAAATCTCGGTGGGAATCTCGGGATTGACATAACCGCTAACAGTTATTGATACCAATCATGGATTTTATTTTCGAAATTAGAGTTATACCTTATTTAGGATTCCTCTGCTATATAAAGAGGAACCCTGTTCATTTGTAACCATCATATACACTTACTGAGAAATAACATACGTTGCTCTTTTACTTACAATTTACTAGTGTTCTTATTGTTCTTATTGTTCTTAACGCTTGATCTCAAGCCTTTTCCAACCGAGGTTGATAACTTCACACTGGTTTGATTTATCTTAATCGTTTAATTCATTTATTTATTTCGTCATTTATCAATTGGTTTTGGATCAGATCATGTATCCTTATAACCACATTACAAGTTTAATTTTTACTCGTATTTCGAGGTAAACAGTTAAGGATAATTGTGATTGTTCAGGGCTAATTATGGTAAAACACACTATTTTACACTTGTTTCTTGTCAAGAATTTTGTTTTCAGGTTAAATCATGTCAAACTCACAAAACACAGCTACACACGGCGACAACGGCCTCGGACTCCACGGAGAAAACGAGAATGTTATCGCTTCAGGAATTGAGGTGCCACAGGTTGACCTCGGAGAAGCACCGCCCGTCAACCTGGTTGATGTCAGTTCGCATGATTCTTTGAATGCGGATTTAGGCGCAGACCCCAAAGGAAGTGTACACAGAGAGGGTCGAATTGACGGTCGAGGTACACAGGGCAGAGGAGACGAACGAGTCAGTCTCCAAGTAATATTTGAAATGCTTCAAGCTCAACAAAACGTCATTTCTCAGTTGCAAAATCAGCACAGGACACCAAATAGGGTCGAACATGAGGTTACTCGTCGTACTGAGCCAGTGCTTGAAATATCGGGTGATAATACTTCGACAACTGATCCTGCCATAATGAGAGTGCTCGAGGAGCTTACTAAGATAATAGAATTGGGAGAAAAGAAAATCGAGCCAAACGACAAGAAGGTGGAAACTTACAACTCCCGAGTTGACCAGATACCGGGGGCACCACTAATCAATAAGGGAATGGACTCCTAGAAGTTTGTACAAAGACCGTTCTCTCCAAGTGAGGCTCCAAAGCCCATCCCAAAGAAGTTTCGTATGCCTAATATACCTAAATACAACGGGACCTCTGACACAAATGAGCACGTTACTTCTTACACATGCACCGTAAAAGGAAATGACTTGGAGGATGATGAAATCGAGTATGTATTGCTGAAGAAGTTCGGGGAGAGCATGTCGAAGGGAGCTATGATTTGGTATCACAACTTACCACCAAATTCTATCGATTCATTTGCGGTATGGGCGGATTCAATCGTAAAGGCACACGCTGGGCCATAAGGGTTGCAACAAGAAAATCAAACCTTTTCAAAATAAAGCAGAGGGACAAGGAGATGCTAAGGGTGTTCGTATCTTGATTCCAAATGGAACGCATAGAGTTACCACCAGTCACTAATGATTGGTTTGTTCAGGCTTTCACCCAAGGATTGAATGAACGGAGCTCGATAGCATCACGCCAACTGAAACTGAATTTGATCGAGTGCCCAACTATGACTTGGGCAGATGTTCAATCGAAGATTAGGGTCGAGGACGACCAATTGGGATCCCCCACAGAATAAGTACATCCAAACCGGTCAACATGTAAAAATCAGAGAGATGTTGATAGAGAATCAAGGTCGAATAAAGATCTGTATCAGTCATATGTTGCAGATCGAAGGAATAGCGGTGCGGGACGCAACTCCGCCCAGAACGATCGAAGGGGTGACCGAGGGCAGAACTCTCAGGGACATATGAGTCAAACTGGCTTCGACAAATATGTAGATCTCACAGAAGCACCTCGGCTATCGGAGTATAATTTCGGGGTCGATGCATCGGGGATTGTATCGGCTATCGAAAAGATCAAAGACACTAGGTGTCCCAGACCTATACAGATCGATCCTTCTAAAAGTAACCCAAATTTTATGTGTAATTATCATGGCACGCATGGCCATAGGACTGAAGACTGCAGGTAGCTGAGGGAAAAGGTATCACGACTTTTTAACGAGAGCCACCTTCGAGAGTTCCTCAGTGATCGAGCTAAAAATCACTTCGGAGAAAGAGACACCAACAGAAAAAACGTACAAGAAGAACCTTAGCATGTTATTCACATGCTCGTCGGCGGGGTCGACACCCCACAAGGGCCTATATTCAAACGCACTAAGGTGTCGAGCACCAGAGAAAAACGGACTCGAGACAATGTGCCCGAAGGCACTTTATCATTCAATGACGAAGAAGCAGAAGGTATCTCTCACCCGCACAACGACGCCCTGGTAATTTCTATTTTATTGAATAAGATTCAAGTTAAACGTGTTCTAGTGGATCCAGGTAGCTTAGAAAACATAATCAGATCGAGGGTTGTAGAGCAGCTTGCCCTGCAGGACCAAATTGTACCTGCATCTCGAGTTCTAAACGACTTCAACATGGATAGTGAAACAACGAAGCGGAAGATAATCCTACTAGTAAACATGGTCGGGACCATCCGAGATACAAAATTCCATGTCATCGAAGGCGACATGAGATATAATGCACTGCTCGGAAGGCCCTTGATCCAAAACATGAGGGCAGTACCCTCGACCCTTTACCAAATGATGAAGTTCCCAACGACGGATGGTGTGAAAACAGTTTACGGGGAACAACACACTGCAAAGGAAATGTTTGCAGTCGACGAGGTGACGCCGATATCAACACCTTCGACCTCAGAAAAATAGAGCACCAAAGATAAACAGGCGACCAAATAACAATCATTGTCCCCAGCCTCGACCGATCCGGAGAAACAGGTAATCGAAGAAGAAGAAGAGGATTTTCTAACTATTCGGACTTCCATTGTTCCCAAAGAATCATATGCAACCAAGTCAACGGTCGAGGAGGTGGAACAGTGTTGATCCCCGAACTCAGGAAAAATCTCATTCAATTTCTTATTAATAACATGGATTACTTTGCATGGTCCCATTTAGACATGACAGGGATCCCACCGGAGATAACAACTCATCCACTGAGCCTGGATCCCAAGTTTAGACCGATAAAGCAAAAGAGAAGACCCCAGTCCGAGGTAAAGCACGCCTTCATAAAGGATGAGGTAACCAAACTTTTCAAAATAGGATCTATTCAGGAAGTAAAATATCCCGAATGGCTAGCTAATGTGGACGTAGTCCCCAAAAAGGGGATCAAACTTAGAATGCGTGTAGACTATAAGGACTTGAACAACGCATGTCTGAAAGAATCTTTTCCACTGCCTAACATCGATCGCATGATCGATGCCACGGCCGACCACGAGATCCTTACCTTTCTCGACGCCTATTCTGGGTACAATCAAATCCAGATTGACCCAGAAGACCAAGAAAAGACTTCTTTTATCACTAAGTTTGGAACTTATTGTTACAATGTAATACTCTTCGGGCTAAAAAATGCAGGAGCTACATACCAACGCCTAGTTAACAAAATGTTTGAAGAACTGATAGGTAAATCAATGGAAGTTTACATTCACGATATGTTAGTTAAGTCCCTGCGTGCAGAGGACCATTTGACTCATTTGCAGGAAACATTCGAAATCTTGAGGAAGTACAACATGAAACTTAACCCCGAAAAATGTGCTTTCGGGGTCGGTTCGAGCAAATTCCTCGTCTTCATGGTGTCAAATAAGGGAATCGAAATCAACCCCGATAAGATTAAGGCCATCGAGGATATCACCGTCGTAGACAGTGTGAAAGTTGTACAAAGGCTAACCGTTCGGATAGCTGCCTTGGGTCGATTCATTTCGAGGTCATCATATCGGAGCCACGGGTTCTTTTCCTTACTTAAAAAGAAAAATGATTTCGCATGGACCCCGAAATGTCAACAAGCATTGGAGGAATTGAAGCGATACTTATGATTCTGATTTGTTGAGCTCATCCGATTTTATGAGCCCGAGGAACTGCCTTGAGATTAAGCTCGTATCGAAGCGAGCTCGAGCTCGAGTTCGAAGAACACAAAGACCGAAGGATCGAGATCGGGCATGATCAACATCGAGCAACGGAATAACGAGATATCACTGATCGACCAAAAATCTCAGCGGGAATCTCGGGATTTACATAACCGCTAACGGTTATTGATACCAATCATGGATTTTATTTCCGAAATTAGAGTTATACCTTATTTAGGATTCATCTGCTATATAAAGAGGAACCATGTTCATTTGTAACCATCATATACACTTACTGAGAAATAACAATTCACTGTTCTTTTACTTGCTACTGTTCTTATTGTTCTTAACGTTTGATCGAGCATGTTCCAATCGAGGTCGATAACTTGCAACGACACTGTTTTGATTTATCTTAATCGTTTAATTCATTTATTTATTTTGTCATTTATCAATAGGTATTGAATCAGATCACGCATCCTTATAACTATATTAGAAGTTTAATTGTTTCTCGTATTTCGAGGTAAACAAAAATAAACACTTGTATTTGGTTTAAAAACTAAAACTGGTATCCAGATATCAATTAAAAATATTTTCCAAAACGCAATGTTGACCCAAATGTAGGTTCTGCTAAAGCTAATATAATACACAAGTGATTCCAGAAAATGGCACTTTAAAAACCAAACAAAATATCTCGAATTTGAGTTGTTTTGGGGGTTTTAGAAAACTACGTTATTTGATTTCTGAAAATAAAAAAATGTCTCTATTCCAAATACGATTCGCTTTGATTGGTAGAGAATATTTTGGGGAAAAAGTGTCGGTAAATCTGCTAACTTAGAGAACCTAATTAGTTCGGTGACTTACCAAAGTTTGCATAATATCATCCCATTCCACAAATTGGTTAATGATATTTTATTTCTTAATCAAATAAGCTAAACACTTAGCATGCAAGTTATTAATAGGTGTTAGGGCCGGTTGTTGGACTTGAATCAAATCCACCAAATTTCTAATATTTCTCTGACGAAATCACCAAGAAATTAAAAGGGAAATTGGAGAATAGTTGGTGAAACAACGAAACCACAGTACTGACTTATTCTTACAACAATTTGCTTTAGACGTGAGTGTTCTTGTATGATAGTTTCCTAATTTTAATTTAATTTTCTTTTCTTTTCTTTCCACAATATTTTAAGGGTGGTGTCATAAGTCAATTAATACTTAAATGTTCAACAAATCTTATTGAAACTTTGCAGATGATGTCCTTTTGTTATTCTAATACTTCGCACTCAACAAACAATGAAACATATTTTAAACAAGAAATATTTGCATTGTCGTTCGAACGGCAAATACCTCAACAGACGAACCAAATAATTCGAGACGCACGCATAATTGATTAATCTCAAACCCCTCTCTATACAAAGGATTTATTGACACCTTCCCCCTATAAATGTGACAAGTATTTAAGGAAAGTGTTTTTCGCTTCCTGTGTTTTTTGTAACAATCCACGTGTCAGCAACTATGTGGAAAAGCAATACAATATGTTAGGGAGGCTATAGCTTATGATGAGCTCATTGGCAGACTTCAATAGTTCAGACCAAAAGAACTAATATCTACATAAAATAATTTTTATTTGTTGATCAATAAACAAAATAAGTATTTGAATCTAGGGAAAACATGCAAAATACAAAGCACAAGGAAGAGGCTGCTGAGCACTAATGGAGATTAATATAAAATATTCAACTTCCTCTAGCCTCCATTTGGTTTGAAATAGGAAGTGTGACTTGAACAAGTTTATAGTCTAGTACAATTCGACAAAGTCTGCCAATTATGTAATTAAATTAATACATATACATATGGTATTCCCAGTATGATGGCTACTGTAGAGGAATGGTCAAATGGATGACTGGAGTGAGGCTTTAATTGCTTCTAACCATAATTGTCTGCTTACTAATAGTTAGGAGGTCAAGATTTTAATGTAAAAATAGGACGGCTTGGCCACTTTTTGGACTGGTTATTCAAAAATAGGTAGTGTTTGCTAAGTCATTGAAAAATAGCCATTATTTTGCTGTAACAGAGACCGGTCCAGCATAATATACTGGAGTTCGGTGCACCTGTGTATGATCTTCTTGCATATTATGCTGGAACTCCAACACGCGGAAAGTTCCAGCATAATATACTGGAGTTCGGTGCACTTGTGTATGATCTTCTTGCATATTATGCTGGAACTCCAACACGCGGAAAGTTCCAGCATAATATACTGGAGATTCGAGCACTTGTGTATGAAGTTCTAGCATATTATACTGGACCTGTATACTATGCTGGAACTATAGTATATTATGCTGGAATTCTAGTGTACTTATGTTGGAACTCCATTATATTATGCTGGAGTTCCAGTATACTTATCATGGAACTCCAGTATACTTATGTTGGAACTCCAGCATAATATACTGGCGTATTTTTCGGGTTTTGAACAGTATTTTCGCTCAGATTTATCTTTACATGAAAATTGGCTAAATTTCAATTACTTTTGAAAACGTGACTATTTTTGAATGACCACTTGTAAATCTGGCTATTTTTGAATTTCTCCCGATTTTAATTCTTATGCATTTGATGTCCGAAATATACTATCCACTTAATTTGACCCAAAAAAAACACCCTTTCAGATTGAAATAATTTTGTTGTTTTCGTCCTCACTCTCCATTTTCCCATTGTTGGCTGAGCTCTTCTCGTATGATAGTGTATTAGACCATTAACTGGCTTGGCCCACTAATTGATCTATAGTAACTAGGCTCACTATTTGATCCATAGTGAAGTCGGCCCACTACTTGATCTATAGTGAAGTTGGCCTACTACTGGCTATGGCATTTAGTAAAGTCTGGTCTAGCTCGGGGGCCTACTGGATCTGAAAGATGATCCATGATGGTTATAAGCTTTATAAGGATCATTTGGCGCCTGATTTCAAGAACTGTTTTGGGATTTGTTTTTCCCAAAAACTTTTAAGCATTTATATTTTTCATTTTTTCCTTCAATGAAACACCATTAGAACAAAAGTTGAAAAACAACTCTGGAGTTAGATTTTTTTGGTTTTTTGCAAAATTGAAAATGTAAAGAAACTAAGTTCAAAGTAACAAAAAAAAGAAATTCTTATTTCTTCCATGTATCAAGTGTGTACAATATCACTTCATCCTCTATTTATAGTGCATACAAAAGAATGTCTTAACCATGACATTAAACATTTGAGATTATAGAGGAAGATCGATCATGGAGGAGGTTATGGAGTTACAATCATAATGATAAGATGTAGTGAGAGGTTAATAGAAACTTTTTGCTGCTAACTTTTTTTTTTTTTTTTTTTTTTGGATAAAGCGTTACATAATTATGGATACGTAAAATGTTAAAGCTTTCAAGTAACAAATTTTTGCTCAAAAATCTAATTTTTCTTTCATCCTTTCTTGTAAAATCTCCCAAGAGAAAAAATAAAAAAAATGATATTCTAGAATATCTGTTCCGTTGGTAGCAAGGATTTAATACTAGTTGGTTTACAGCTATCTATCCCAATTGTCGTACAAGCCTATTGACTCTCTTCGCCAATGGAAAATGACATTATTTCTAATCTATTATCTCATAAAATAGCTACTTTACTTTTTGGGTTAATCATTTATGTGGTACCAAGTTTAATAATTGCAACAACTGTGATATTTTGCTCTATAAAGTTGGGATTAGAAGGTATGTCAATTGAATAGAATATTTTTTTAAGTTTATATTCACACTCCACAGTACATCATTTCACATGCAAGTTTAATTTAGTTTCTTTACTAAGAATGTACAAATATTTTTGTTGATAGCTAACTTGTCTAACAACAATTACAATAGTCTAGAGTCCAACAAGAAAGAGGCTGCTGGGCTACCTCCTTATAGGCTTATAGTAGTAGTAGTAAATATGGGTCTGATTTCTGCACTCAATCTTTAATGCTAAAGTTGGACCTATATCCATTTAAATCAACCTCCTTGTCAACTCCAGCCTGTTTTCTTCTCTTACATTTATTTCCCATCTCTATCTTTTACTACGACTCTTACGTCTATAATATTGTACTTTTCTCTTTTGCTTTACCTGCATTTCCACCCCTCATTTTATCTCCCACTCTTGTTTCCAAATTTTCATCAGCTCAAGGAACATGTATTAATTCAAGAATTTAAGCTAGCGTTTGTCCACATATTCACAAATTTATTTTGAAACTTTTTTATTTGGATGAAGATGAATTTATATTTGGACATCAATTTGAAAAAAATATGAAACATGATTTATACCCACAAGTTTTAAAAACTATTACAAATACCCAACATTACTTTTATCAATAACATTTATTATCATTATCACAAACCATAGTCCTAAACATAAATAAATTTGGTGCAAAATTATCATTTTTATAATGAACAACATAATACACTATCATATGACCGAGAAGATGAAACATCATTATTACAAAACAATAAATAGTGGGCTCTTCTATAAAATACAAAATATGGGACAATTTTTAAAAAAATTTAAAAAAATCTAATAGTAATATTTTGATGGATTTGGTTTTTGGAAATTTGCCAAAATATGGATAAAATTTATGAACAAACGCGTATTTGCCAAAAAGTATTTAGTAAAATTTTGACAAAATCTACTTCCAAACTGGTCTAACTTTCATTTTTCGTTCGTTCGAAAGCATTAGGAACGAGCAATTATAGACATTTGATACTTTTGAATTTGCTCCTATTGAATTGTAAGGATGCTCATCAGCCTTTACTTTTTCTTTGATCATCCAAAAGACCCTGACTCGAAGCATAAAAAAGATCGGTATAATTTAATCGTCTCTAGAAAGGTAGCAACAATTTTTTTTGCGTAATATCAATTCATATACTTTGTTACTTCATGTTAGACAATATGTATTACTGTAATAAACAATAAAACACTAAACTTCTGAAACAGAAATAAAAACGAACTAGTATGACGAAACAATTTTTGAAAAGACTATTAGAATAAATCGAGCCTACTGAATGCATAATGTATCCTTAAGGAAATTATTCCTCTCAAATATCTGAGGTGCTGGAATATTATCCTCCCGGAATAGAACGATATAACTCACCAATGTATTGGCATCAAAACCTCTAATGAACTGTGAACCACTTAATGGTTGTAAATAACACTGGAATAGATTTGTGCATAAGAAGAAGAAGTCTTGAAGTTCAGAAAATTCGTAAGGAAAATCTGAGGAATCAAACGAATTTATAGCCAATGGAAGTACTGTTTCTGAAAGCTTACAACTCTTCATAACAGTCACTTAAAAACGAGAGAGAATTTTAAATAGAATTCCGGGAAGAAAAACGAATCAGGACGGATCCGGTTCGGGTTGGATATTTGGATAATTTAATTAATATTTTATTAAATAATCAAAGAAATTTTGTCCAAAAAGATTAATCAATCAATCGTTGACCGAAGACGAAGCCGAGCCGAGCGATGACGACGGCGCGAGGTTTGCCTTCTTCTTAACTCTTTAAGAGCTAGAAGAAGAGCTATTGTATGTATACCCATCAAAAGTCTTTTCTTCCTCCAATATGGGACAATGTCCCTTTGCCAAGGAGGGAAACTCAAATATTTCATTTTCCCTTCATTTTTCATTCACCCTGTTTTAGCTAAATCAAGCTTTAAAAGTCCAACAATCCCCCACATGAATGGGGAATGGCTATAAAACAAAGAGTGTTGAGTGGTGTCCTCCCTTCCCTAATACCTAAACATAGTTCCGTCTATGGAGCCTAATGCTTAAACCATGGCATGGCACAAAAAGTTGGCCTAGTCTCTCGCCCAGCCTTCGTGGCCAAGGCCCCAGAACTAGGCTTGAAGCTTCATTCAGATGATTAGTTTCCGTTATGCCTCATCAATCTGTTATAGCTCGACCCTCTTCCTTAGCAGTTACGGTTTCTCCGGGCAGCGGAATGCACGGACGAGTGTGTGATTTACATGCAAAGATTAATTGTATCTGGATAAGTAAGTTTTCATTTGAACTTTCCGTAGTGAACTTACATCGGATATACTCGGTCAATCGGTAGATTTGATATATGTGAACCGTCGAGCTTTGTTGTATACCTAGACAACATAAGTCACACAATCAACCGTTAACCATCTATGGTTTTCACGGGTGTGTTCGTTTCAGCCATGAACACCGCATGGTTTCATGAGTGCTTAGAGAATGGGCCTTTACTTTCATTCCCCTTGAAGCGGCTTACACTTCACACTCATATAGGTGATTTTTAAACGTGTAATTCTATAGAAAATCTATCTGGTCATATCCTACCAGACTTAGCAAAGCATTAAAAAACTTTAAGCTTTATTGACTCATCAAAAAGCCTTAATGCCTTACCTCGATTTCTGAACATTGTCTTCAACACGAGAATGGTTTGAATTATTTGACAATGTTGAACTGTCATCCATAACTTTGTTTGACCTCTTTGAACCGAGCTCTTGGGATCTCCAGTCTACTAGATAGAGTTACCGCCATGATGATTTGTCCTAGGCCTTAACCCCATTCCCTTTGATAACCTTTCAACGGCCTCTCTAGGTAGGTCTTATGTAAGTGGATCTGACACGTTATCTCTTGACTTTACGTAGTCAATCGTGATAATAACACTCAAGAGTAGTTTTTTAACAGCATTGTGTCTCAGTCGTATATGACAAAATTTTCCGTTATACGTCATGCTCTCTGCCTTGCCTATTGTCGCTTGACTTTCACAATGTATACAAATAGGTGCCAAAGGTTTGGTCCAAAATGGAATATCCTCCAAGAAATTACGGAACCATTCAACTTCTTCACCGGCCTTATCTAAAGCTATGAATTCATATTCTATTGTAGAACGGGCGATTCACGTATGTTTGGATGATTTCCAAGACACTTCTCCACCAATTGTGAAAATATATCCACTCGTGGATTTAACTTCAGATGATCCGGTGATCCAATTTGCATCACTATATCCCTTGATCATGGACGGATATTTGTTATAATGCAAAGAATATTTTTGGGTATGTTTCAGATACTCCAAAACTCGCTTCATTGCCATCCAATGTATTTGACTGGGATTACTTGTAAACCGACTCAGTTTGCTAATAGCACATGCTATATTTGGTTGCGTACAACTCATGATATACATCAAACTTCCCAATACTCTTGCATAGTCCAGTTGTGAGTCACTTTCACCTTCATTCTTTTGAAGTGCATAACTCACGTCAATTGGAGTCTTGGAAATTTTGAAATCCAAATACTTGAACTTGTCAAGTACCTTTTCAATATAGTGAGACTGTGATAATGCTAGACCTTGTGGAGTCTTGTGAATTCTGATTCCTAGTATCATATCAAAAACTCCTATGTCTTTCATGTCGAATGTGCTAGCCAACATGCGCTTAGTAGCATTTATATATGCTATATTTTTGCTCATTATCAGCGCGTCATCAACACATAAACAAAACAATGACTTCATGACCTGGAGTGTTTTTAATGTAAACAAATTTGTCACACTCGTTGATTTTAACCCACTTGCCATCATTGTTTGGTCAAATTTGGCATGCCATTGTGTGGGTGCTTGTTTAGTCCATAAAGCGACTTAACAAGTTCGCACACTTTCTTTTCTTTACCAGGAACCACAAAACCCTCAGTTTGTTCCATGTAAGTCTCTTCCTCCAATTCTCCGTTTAAGAAAGTTGTTTAATATCCAATTGTTGGATTTCATGACCATACACTGCCGCCAGTGCCGCTAACACCCTAATAGGTGTTATCCTCGTTACTCGCGAGTTAGTGACAAAGTAATCAAGGCCGTTCTTTTGTCTATAACCTTTGAATACAAGTCTTGCCTTATATTTGTCAATAGTGCCATCAACTTTCATTTTTCGTTTAAAGATCCATTTTGAGCCTAAAGGCTTATTTCCTGGAGGAAGATCAACCAATTCCTATGTATTGTTACTACTACTACTACTAGGAAGTGCAGAGTGCAGTATCAGTACAACCGACCCCATGTACTGGTAATTGTCGAGCCTAACCTCAACGAAGGAGTGACGAGGCTACAGCGGGGCACTCACAAAATAATCTGCATACAGTGTATAATAAAAGTAGAAAGGAAGACAGAATAAAATAAGGCAATAACTTGCAAGAAGTAAATACAGTTCTCAAAGTATTTCATCAGTGTTCAGCTACTACCAATCCTTAAGTGCAATTTAAGACTACCACAGAGCTAACATAGTCAGGGAAAAGTATAAGCATGTAGATCGTTGCGGCGCGCAACCCCATTCCACTGTACATATCTTATTCCTCCCTTATTTCCTCTTAATAACATAAACAACTGAATATAAGTAAAAGTGTTGTGGTGTGCAACCCGATCCCACCATATCACGATAATCACAATCACAGTTCACCCTTATTCCACCATAATCCACCCTTATTACACTTGTTGCAGCGTGCAACCTGATCCCGCCATACAATATCAATTCAGCCTTATTCCTCCTCAACATATCACCCTTATTCTATCTGTTATGACGCGCAACCTGATCCCACCATATTAATATCAATTACTCAGTAAGTACAGAAAATTCACAATTCAAATCACAAAACCCTTCACAATACTTAAACTTCAAACCAAAACAAATGGGAAGTTTGTACACTAAGAAACTTCACACAAGTAATACTACTCAGCGAGACCAATCAAGAATATACCATAAAAGTATTGATAAGCCAGCTTAAGCAAATAATAGGAGACAATGAAGCTACGAAATAACTAATACCTTCAACAAAGGGAAACAATGTCTTACAAGTAGCAATTAGGCGGGGGAATACAAGTAAAGCACGTAATAGTTAAGGCAGGGAAAAAGACAATATGAGAAGGAAGAACGGAAAGGAAACAGGCAAAAACAGATAATATGGCGGCGCATAAATACTCGTCACCTCACATATACGCCGCTCATATGAATTTCATAAAGACAACAAAATTTCTAAGTCTAAATCACTCTGTTGCCTATCCGAAACTCACCTGAGCCTTTGGGGCTCTAAACTAAACATACACGCAAGTCTAAAAACATCATACGAACTTGCTTGCGGGATCAAATCACTAAAATAACACCTAGAACTACGAATTGAACACCAAATCGAATGAAATTTTCAAGAAAACTTTGAAATTCTTATTTTCACAACCGGACGTCCGAATCACGTCAAATCAACTCTGTTTTTCATCAAATTTCACAGACAAGTCATAAATATAGTATTGGACCTATACCGGGTTTCGAAACCAAAATACGGACTCGTTATCCAAAAATTCAAACTTTGGTCAAACACTTCAATTTCATTAAGCTTTCAACTTTTAAATTTCGACATAGTCCGATATCTCCGGCTAGGGACTTCCGATTTTGATTCCTGGTATACGCCCAAGTCCCAAATCACTATACGAACCCACCAGGACCGCCAAAACATGAATTGGGACTTGTTTACCAAAAATGTTGACCGAAGTCAACTCAAATAAAGTTTATAGACAAAATTTCTTATTTTGATAAGTTTTTAACATGAAATCTTTCCAGAAAGTCGTTAGAAATGTGCACGCAAATCGAGAAAATCTAAACACATGAGTTTAAAAGGTTTCAGATCACATAATTAAGTTTAAATCATATGATAACCTATCGGTTCATCACATTTATCCATAATTGATTGAATCTCACTATTGACTGCCTCTTTACAAAATAATGAAAGTGAAGATGACATAGTTACTTTAAAAGTTTAAGGCTATTTTCAAGCAAGAATGTCACAAAATATGGTCTAAAGGAAGTAGATGTTCTTTGACGTTTGCTACACCTTGGATCTTCTTCACTTGGAGTATTTTCTTTTGGTTTTTCCCGTGATCGTTTAGGTCTTTCACTTAACGACTCGCATTCAGTTTTATATGGATAGACGCTTTCAAAAAAATTAGCATTATCTGATTCAATTACAGTTAACATGAATTTTGGGATTATCAGATTATGAACCAAAAACTAATATGCTTTATTGTTTGTAGCATATCCAATGAAAATGCAATCCACAGTTTTTGGTCCGATTTTTACCCCTTTGGGTAAAGGTATTTTTACCTTTGCTTAACACCCCCACACTTTGAAATATTTCAAGTTGGATTTTCTTCCTTTCCATTTTTTATA
The DNA here is from genome assembly GCA_005239495.1 of Nicotiana undulata. Taxonomy (NCBI): domain Eukaryota; kingdom Viridiplantae; phylum Streptophyta; class Magnoliopsida; order Solanales; family Solanaceae; genus Nicotiana; species Nicotiana undulata. The sequence continues at coordinate 11,189 of ML279312.1, read as the reverse complement.
TGGAATAGATTGTGTTTTGCTTTGGGGTACTCTATTGAGTATTCGGTTAGCTGTAAGGATAGCTTCCCCTATAAATTTTGCGGGAATACGGAACTTACTAATAAAAAAATCATCATTTCCTTTAATGTCCGATTTTTCCTTTCTGCAATTCTATTGGATTGAGGTGTGTAGGGTGCAATAGTTTGATGGATAATTCCATATTCCGAACATATTTATGCAAACAGAGATTAATATTCTCCACTCTATCACTCTAATCATTTTGATCTTTTTATTCAATTGATTCTCCACTTCATTCTTGTATTGCTTAAATGCTTCAATTGCTTCATCCTTACTACTAGGCAAATAAACATAGCAATATCGAGTACAATCGTCAATAAAAGTAATAAAATACTTTTTTCCACCTCGAGATGGTGTCGACTTCATATCTTAAATGTCAGTATGAGTTAAGTCTAAAGGATTTGAATTTCTTTCAACAGACTTATAAGGATGCTTTACAAACTTAGATTCAACACATATTTGACATTTTGATTTATTACACTCGAATTTAGGCAATACTTCTAAATTGATTAACTTCCGCAAGGTTTTGTAATTGACATGTCCTAAACGACTATGCCATAAATCATTTGACTCCAATAAATAAGCAGAAGCTGAAATTTTATTCATATTGTCAACAACTGTTACATTTAGTTTGAAAAGCCCCTGTGTGAGGTAGCCCTTTCCAATATACATTTCATTCTTGCTCACAACAACTTTGTCAGATACAAATACACATTTGAATCCATTCTTAACAAGTAAAAAAATAGAAACTAAATTCTTCCTAATAGTAGGAACATGAAGAACGTTGTTAAACGCTAACACCTTGCCGGAAGTCATCTTCAGGAATATCTTCCCATAACCTTCAATATTGGTTGATGTTGTATTTTCCATGGTAAGATCTTCTTCGGGACCAACAATAGAGTAAGTCGCAAATGCTTCTTTGACAGCACAAACATGTCGAATGGCTCAAGAGTCAATCCACCATTCATTCAGATTTTCAACTAGGTTGCATTCCGAAAGCATTGTGCATAAATCATTAATGTCATCATTCTTCTCCACTATGTTGGCTTATCCCTTATTCTTATCCTTTTTCGGGAGACGACAATCAGGGTTTTTGTGACCAACTTTTCTACAATTGTAGCAGTTGCCCTTGAATTTCTTTTTGTTCTGCTCCTTAGTCAATCCATAAGATCTCTTCCTCTTCTTACTTTTTGGAGTAGTCTCCTCAACGATATTAGCTCCCATGATCGCTGAATTTCCACGATACTTCTTCTCGGCTGTTTTGATGTCTTCCTCAATCTTGATACGAATCACAAGATCTTCCAACTTCATTTCTTTGCGCTTAAGATAATTCTTGAAATCTCTCCACGAAGGAGGCAATTTTTCAATATTGCAGCCACGTGAAATGCTTCATTCACGACCATACCTTCAACAATAAAGTCGTGAAAAATAAGTTGAAGCTCTTGAACTTGGGTTCCAACAGTTTTGATGTCTATCATTTTATAGTCGAGAAACTTGTCAACCACAAACTTCTTCAAGCATGCATCTTCAGTCTTGTACTTCTTCTCAAGTGTGTGTCACACCTCCTTTTTACTACCCCCGGAAGGGTATAAGAGAGTTTTTCCAATTTAAGTGACAATCGAAACAGAATTATTTTATTTAAAATTCAGAGTCGCCACTTGGGATAATTTATGGTGTCCCAAGTCACCGGTTTAAATCCGGAATCGAGGAAAAATTGACTCTATTTTACAGTCCACGAACACAGAAATCCAGGTAAGGAATTCTGTTAACCCGAGAGAAGGTGTTAGGCATTCCCGGGTTTCGTGGTTTTAGCATGGTCGTTCAACTATTATTATTGGCCTATTTATCTGATTTTGAAATATTGTTTGAAACCTACGTGGATTTCATTCCCTTTAAACCGCTTTTAATTAAAGTTGGGAGGGTCGAGTCACGCCAGCGTGCACTCGAATTTCGGAGTTACGTACCTATGACTACGCCACGGAAACCGTACCCATAGTCACGATAATTTATTAATTTAACTGTTTGATGGTCGAGTCACGCCAGCGTGCACTCGAATTTTGGGGTGACGTATCATGACTATGCCACGGGAACCATACCCATAGTCATGATTATTAATTGCGCCTAAAACAAGACACGGTGTTTGTGATTTATTTCCTAATCCAATTTAAGATTGTTACGAAACATAATGTTTATAAAATAATTGTGTGAAGACTGAAGTAGATTAATTATGTAAAGGTGCTAGCTTGTAGCCTTATTATTTTGGAGTCTTGTAAAATAAATTCATTTGGCCTAATCTATTTAGCTGACTAACAATATAAATTTTTCAACAACAAAGCCAACATATGAAATGGAGATTTGCTGCAAGTTTTCACAACAAACCGCAACGAAATTAATGAAAAATAACCTTCAAAAATCATTCAATTATCATAACTAAGTGAACCTTTCCGTCAATACTTATTCTAGCTTTTATGCAAAGTTGACGATCTAAATCCATGCTTCATGAGGCATTCACAGAAAAAGTCTTGAAACTGTGAAATCAAAGCATGCTAAAAGAAAGTATGAAACATAAAAATCAAAATTGAAAATAAAAGAATTCAAAAGAGTTTTACAACTAAAGCAAACATCATGTATTTATTTAAAACTCAAATATCAGTAACACCAAAGAGAAGAGGAAATGGACCTTTCAATTGCTAAACTCTTCGATACAACAAGAACAGAGATCTTCCAGACTTTGTATGAACTAACCATGACCGGAAACGACACCGAGAACTTCGACGGAGCTCAAATGAATCTGAAATTTAAATGAGTGGCAGCTTTGAAACCAAAAAGTGATAGGACCGCGAACAATATTTCCACCAGAAAGCCTCCCCCGATATTTCACTGAACTCAACCAATGATTTTAAACCTCTGTTGATCTTAAGAAAGAAAGAAGGAGATGAAGTCGAAAATGGGTGGAGATGGAGTTTTTTGGGTGATTTCGATTAATAGACAACAATATAGAGACCATGATTCCGACAATAGTGGGTGTATCTCGCCGTTGGTCGAATCCGGCGGCGACTGGTAAGCAATTGCAGTAGCGTCATTCAAGGGAGAGAAGCGATAGGGAAGGGCGAGAAAGTGGGAAGGAAAAGGAGTAGTTGGCCGTGAATGAGAGGGTCTGACCGCTATTCATGGTGGGCCATTGTTCCGGCGAGTCTGAGGTTGAGTACAACGTCGTCTGGTGTTAGAGAAGGTGTCGGCGACTGTTGCTTTCTCAGGTGGATGGGGGATGGCGATGGAGATAGAGGCGGAGGAGTGACGGCTGGATGAGGGTGGTGTACTGATGGTTCCGGCGGCTGGTGGAGGTCTTGGGGTTGGTCTTCTTGTTAGGGTGTAAGGGTGTTATCTAAGAAGAAGGAGTATAGGTTTTAGGGTTAGGTTAGTGGGTATTGGGCTAAGGGGAATGAGCTTTTGAAATTTGGCCAAAGACCAAAAAATGGACTTTACAACCCAAAAACTCACTCTTCTTTTTAAAAATGATACAAAATTTATAATTCTAAAAATATTAATGAAAACTTAATTAATTAAATATTAAAATAAACTCATTTTTTGTATTTTTGTACTTAAAATAAAGTAAAAGAGTTAAAGCTAGCTAAAATGACGATATTAAGCATAAACTAAATATTAAACGCTAAAATATATAAAATCTCTGGGAGGGTAAAAAATTACACGTCTACAGCTGCCCCTCTTTGACTAGAAACACGATCAGTTTTCAGACAAAGAATGACTAGACGGATTTTTTGACCCGACCCTTATTTAGAGAGACCAAAAACTTAAAGAAAAGGAGAATGTGACCGAGCCCTGGTATCTGAGCTGCCTACATATACTTGGCTATAAAGGAATCATGCCACGTGTAGTTCATAGGTAGGAAGAGTGACGTAGGAGGATACCGAGGTGGAGTGTCGAGTGAAGTGTCGTCGAGGTTCCGATCCACGGTTCCTGCCGTTACATCAAAGATAAAAGGAAAAGTTACAGCAAAATAAAGAAAAATACAAGATCCTATCTACTTCTTGTCTCAAATCTTCCTTGAATTTCTACTTGATCCTTCAACACGAAACTGAAAATTCACCCTATTCTTCAGGTGGGCATCCTGCTGACTTGAATTTGAAGAAAACTGGAAGTTGACCTTATTCTTCAGGCGGGCACCCTGCTTCCTGTACTTGAAATAAACTTGAACTTGGAGTAGACTTAAGCTCGCAAACCTTGTCTTTCAGGCGGCTCGTGCTACTTCTGATTTGACTTAATGACTCGAGGCTGACCCTATTTTTCAAGCGGGTCCCTGCTGCTTCTGACTTAAACTTGAAACTGAAACTTGACCCTGTTCTTCAGGAGGGATTCTCCTGATGCTTCTCAAACTTGAACTTGAAAACTGAATGCTGACCCTATTCTTCAGGCGGGATTCTCCTGATACTTCTTGAACTTGGAAATTGAAAATTGACCCTGTTCTTCAGGCGGGATTCTCCTGATGCTTCTCTAACTTGAACTTGAAAATCGAATGTTGGCCTTATTCTTCAGGCGGGATTCTCCTGATGCCTCTTGAACTCGAAATTGAAAACTGAACACTGACCTTGTTCTCCAGGCGGGATCCTGATGACTTAATCTTGGAAATAAATTCCCTCATTCTCCAGGTGGGAGCTTGATGACTTTACTTGAAATGAATTCCCTCATTCTCCATGTGGGCGCTTGATTGCCAAAACTTTAATTGTATTCCCTTGTTCTCCAGGTGGGCGCCTGATTACCAAAACTTGAATTGTGTTCCCTTGTTCTCCAGGTGGGCGTCTGATTACCAAAACTTTAATTGTATTCCCTTGTTCTCCAGGTGGGCGCCTGATTACCAAAACTTGAATTGTGTTCCCTTGTTCTCCAGGTGGGCGTCTGATTACCAAAACTTTAATTGTATTCCCTTGTTCTCCAGGTGGGCGCCTGATCACCAAAACTTGAATTGTATTCCCTTGTTCTCCAGGTGGGCGCCTGGTTGCCAAAACTCGAACTGTATTCCCTTGTTCTCCAGGTGGGCGCCTGATTTCCAATACTTTAACTGTATTCCCTTGTTCTCCAGGTGGGCGCCTGATTGCCAAAACTTTAAATGTATTCCCTTATTCTCCAGGTGGGCGCCTGATTACCAAGACTTGAATTGTATTCCCTTGTTCTCCAGGTGGGCGCCTGATTGCCCAAACTTGAACTGTATTCCCTTGTTCTCCAGGTGGGCGCTTGATTGCCAAAACTTTAACTGTATTCCCTTGTTCTCCAGGTGGGCGCCTGATTACCAAAACCTGAATTGTATTTCCTTGTTCTCCAGGTGGGCGCCTGATTGCCAAAACTCGAACTGTATTCCCTTGTCTCCAAGTGGGCGCCTGATTGCCAAAGCATAAATTGTATTTCCTTGTTCTCCAGGTGGGCGCTTGATTACCAAAACTTGAATTGTATTCCCTTGTTCTCCAGGTGGGGGCCTGGTTGCCAAAACTCGAACTGTATTCCCTGGTTCTCCAGGTGGGTGCCTGATTACCAAAACTTGAATTGTATTCCCTTGTTCTTCAGGTGGGCGCCTGATTGCCAAAACTTTAAATGTATTCCCTTGTTTTCCAGATGGGCGCCTGATTACCAAAACTTGAACTGTATTCCCTTGTTTTCCAGGTGGGCGCCTGATTGCCAAAACATGAATTGTATTCCCTTTTTCTTCAGGTGGGCGCCTGATTGCCAAAAACTTGAATTGTATTCCCTTGTTCTCCAGGTGGGCGCCTGATTGCCAAAAACTTGAATTGTATTCCCTTGTTCTCCAGGTGGGCGCCTGATTTCCAAAACTTGAAACTATATTCCCTTGTTCTCCAGGTGGGCGCCTGATTGCCAAAACTCGAATTGTATTCCCTTGTTCTCCAGGTGGGCGCCTGATTGCCAAAAACTTGAACATTATTCCCTTGTTCTCCATGTGGGTGCCTGATTGCCAAAAAACTTGAACTTTATTCCCTTGTTCTCCAGGTGGGTGCCTGATTACAACAAACAGACAAATAAAGAAACTTTTTTGCCCTAGTTTGGTATCTGGGATCACTGTGAATGTATATCGAATCGTGTTACCCAAAATCTCTAAGAATTTAAACTAAATCCCATTATCCAGGAGGGTCCTGAAAAATTCAAATTGAATCTCATCTTAAGAATGAAAACTTTAAGCCAACTATATTTCCTCAACGTAGAGCTTATGCTAGATCTCATTACTCATGGATGTTTTGAATTTTAACTAAGTCCCATTGTCCAGGAGGGTCTTGAGAACTTAAAGCCTAAACCTCGTTATCCAGAAGGGTCCTGATAATTTAAAACCTAATTCCCATTATCCAGGAGGGTCCTAACAATTTTAAAACGAAATCCCATTTTCCATGAGGGTCCTGATAATTTTAAAACTAAATCCCATTTTCCAGGAGGGTCCTGAATACTAAAGATGAACTTATCTGACCCTTGCTCTCTTTCTGAAAGATCTCTGCTGAAAGAAGAAAATTCCTTGCCCCTGAATCATGCTTTCCTTGTGGAGGAACCCTGCAGATCGAGCAAATTTTCTTGCCCCTGTCTCAAACAAATGAAATCTTGTTAGTTTGAAAACTTGGTAGTTAGCTCGTGGCATTGTTGCTTAAGGTATCCTCTTCTGTCACTATCATGCTTCATTCTGATTAAACTAAAAACTAAGTCTGACAAACTAAAAACTGACCCTATTCTCCAGGCGGGACCCCTTAACTCAAGAAAAGATAGAGATTAAAACGTAAGGAAACTAACAATCGACCCTATGCTCCAGGCGGGGCCCCTGAACCAAGAAAAACTGGAGATTAAAACTTAAGGAAACTAATAATTGACCCTATTCTCCAGGCGGGACCCCTGAATTTAAGAAAACTAAAGACTAACAGCTGGAGGAAACTAAAACTGACCCTATTTTCCAGGCGGGACCCCTGAACTTAAGGAAAACTAAAGATTCTTCCCAACTAGTGAGATGTCTAGGAGGTATGGTTCTTCTCAACTAGAGTAAAATTCTAGAGAGGTGATGATATTATCAACTAGGGGATGCCTAGGAGGTAAACATCACACTTTCAAACAGCCTTTGTGCTGACAAAATTGGGCATGACACCTGAAAGATTCAAGCTTCAAGCTTCCAAGCTTTGATTTGGACATCGTATTCGTCCCTGTTTCATACAAAGAAAACTTGTGAGTTTAAAATGTGGTGGTTGGTTTGTGGCCTTGACATTGAGGGTGATTACTCTTGCACTTGCCATGATTAACCTTGGTTTTGGATCGGAAGACCTTGCTTGTTATTGGTTAACCACTTTCTCTGTCAACCCTTACAAATGAAAACACCTCTGATCCGTTCAAAACCCAATACCTTATACCCGGTGTATTGTTCATGAATTGACGTTTACCGAACCTTTGCATTTCAGATGAATCCCAAAGCACATCGACTGTTATCAAATAAGTGCGCATATTGTTCTTTCATGACTTGCGCCGCTTTGATGTGCTAGCCAGATTCTGTTCTGTGTGATTGGAAAGATGGTAGCAAATTTTAAAGTCATTTCTCACTTGTTCTGACCAAACTGACTCAAAAAGAGGACTCGAACAAAACAAGAGGAACAGAGTGAGGGACAATGGAAAGACATGATATCTAACAAGAAAACTACAATGTAGAAACCTATCAGATGAGGATACCAACTCTAATGACCATGACATGCATTTTTGGATTAATGACCTAATTTGTCAAGAAAGTCTAGTGTTCAACTCTTGTTATATATCTAAGTCGTGAAACTGGGATTCGATGCTCTGATTATCCTTTCTGATTCCCGATCCTTATTCGACTTGTAGTGCCCAAAGGGTTTTCACCATTAAGCCTCTCTCATTTTCTCTTTCTCTCAACTCACCGCCGCCTTACGGTGCATGTGAAAGTTTTCACCGATAAGACTCTCTCATTTTGTTTTTTGTTGTTGTTTTTCTTTTTCTTTCTTTTTTTCCTCTGATTCTGCAAATGATAAGGCATTAACCATAGTAAAAGCATCATGTGCTCCTGGTATGTCTAGCTCGGCATTCTCAAAGATTATCTGGGAGGTCTTTTTTGGACTGTAATGTGGCTTTTGGACAGGGTTAGAAAGAAAGGATATCATAAAGGCTCAGAATAAATATGACGACGAGGTTAATTTAATTATAACTTTCTGAATCCATTCTAAAACTTTGCCCCAATATCTAAAACAAGAGTATTTGATTGATTTTTTTAATGAAATTTCTAAGAAGAACTGCTCCACTCGGATTTCGTGGGATTATGAAATATTTTATTTGGTGCGACCTAACCATAAGGCTGCCTACGTATCTTGTGGTGATAAGAATCAGGTCGAACGTAGTTCAAAAGACTACTCTTTGCTGGTGCTATTTTCTTTTCTTCTCTTTTTTTTTTGTTTTTTTTCTTTTCTTTTTTCTTTTCCCTTTTGAAAATATCTTCTGGAATGGAGTTTCTAAAATGAACCTTATGGGGCATGATCTTTTTATTTATTTATTTATGACTCTAACTTGATTCCAAAAGAGCGGAGGTAAAAAAAATTAGCATAGGCTCAAAAAGGGGTACCGAATGGTATAAAGTGTTTGGGTAGCTAAAAGAGGGTCTCCCAATCCTTGAAAATGAACTCTCTTGGCTTTATCTTATAACTTGAGATACGCTTGAACTCAAAGTTGCTTGCTTCAAATTGTCTGGGACGCACTCTCTTGTAACAATTTCCTATCGTCCTCTTGACTCCCCAAACTATTTGCCCTAGTTTCTCACTATTTGGGCTTTAAATGATCTCAAAATGTCTAAATCTTTACTCATTGCCCTTAAATATTCATCTTCAAAACTTGTTTCATTGCCTCATGATTAGACTAACTTTTAAGACCAGGCTGAAAATTTTGCGTGCATGTCATGTCACTAAAGTCGGCATGGAAAGACTTATTAAAGGAAAACTAAACAAAATGGACAAGAAATGACAGAAAACAGGAGATTATATTAAACTGATAGTGAAAAAGTGTGAACAACAAAACAAGCAAGAAAAACTTGGGTTACAACCCTGGAACAAACCTAGATAACACTAACAAATTACTACAACTAAACAAACTAGGCAAAATAAAAGGATAGAAGGGTTTGACTCACAAGACAATATCCGGATTACAGCCCTGAAATAACCTGGACAACAGAAACGACAACAAAATAAACCACCAAAAAATCCTCTGGCTAGCCAAGAAAGGAGCGTCTTTCCAATCGCCAAGCTCGATATCTTACCCACTGAGTTCCACATCAAAATTGCTAGGACCTTCACCAACTTCGATCACATTGTCTTCACCAAGTGGCTCATTGATTCCTTTTACTAACCTTTCGTCATTGCAAATCATCCCAACAATTGGTACGTTGTTGTGTGCCTGTAGAGGATTATGTGTGATACTTGGGGTATTACTGCCTTGGACCACAATTATCCCTTCTTGAACCATCCTTTCTATTTCCCTTTTCAAAGCACGACAATCTTCAATGCTATGCCCTTGGACATTAGAGTGGTACATGGACCGTTTAGTAGGATCAAAACATCTTGTGTATGGATCCGGAATATAGCCAAGGAGAGGCTCAATCAGGCCAGAATGTTTCAACTTTTCAAACAAGCTTGTGTAGGATTCTCCAATTGGCGTGAAACTATTTCTTTGATTATGCCTTCTCATTTTGTACCCCAGCTTGGGTTGGAACCTCTTTCGGGTAGGTGGTTGACATGCTTGAAGTGGCGGGGAAGACAGTTGTGGAGGTGGTGCATGCCATTGCAGGTCCTTTGGATGTGGAGCATATAGCGGTGCATTGTTGATAAAATACCGGGAAAGTAAGGTATGACTTTGGGGACAACATTGAGGAGGATCAGATGGAGTACGGGGATATTCATGTGATCGATGTTCAGACTGAAAGTGTTTAGCAGGAACGCCCACTGAATCTTGTCGATGGCGGGGCTCAACAACATCAGGAGGGATATTTTTGGGAAAGGTAGTTGGAGAGAGAATGATTGAGCTATTATGGAGGTTAGGAAAGCTATGGTAAGCGGGAAAATCTGGAGAATATGGTGGATCAATTGACACTATGACCGGAGCTTGGGTAAGGGTAGTGTCTAGAAAGCTAGGAGGCGGCGGATGTGGTGCCTTCCCAGCCATCCAAGCCTGGTACATGTCTGCAATGTGTTATCTTAATATCCTAACCTATTCAACCAACCCAGTGTCTTGCTCAACCAATTGCTTTTGGACATCAGTATCAACCAACTCATTTCTATTGGCATCTGCCATTGCCTGTCAGATCTTATGTTGCAGGGAAGAGTTACCAATTTAGGAACCACAAACCAACCACCTTCTGCTATGACGAAAATAACACAGAGGAACAAAATGAAGTCATCCCGTTAGAGTTAGGGCATTCAACAACAAATAGTGTCATAAGAATACACCTAGCAACAGTTAACGGTTCTAGCATGACTTCAAGGGTCACAAGCTCATTTGGCATCATCCCAATTTTGTTCATTTTAATTTTCTCTTCTTTCTTTTCTAGCACTCCTTGGCTTGCTCATTTTCCTTCCTCTCCTTTATTTCTAATTATCACCATTTTCTTTCTAGCACCTTCACGTCCCACAATTTCATTTCCCCTATTTTTCTTCTTTTCTTCTTTTTTTTTAATAATTTTTCTTATGATTTGATCGAACCCTATGTAGGTTGCCTACGTATCATGTTCCACATGAATCAGACCAAGCGTAGTTCATAGAAGCGATGGATAAAATAAACTAAAAAAAAGAATATTTTTGGATTTTTCATTTACAACCTTTTTTCTTGAATACGGAATCAAAAATACAATAACAAAAGACTCGACAAACTCGGCTCAACTATGATAGACTTTGACACCATCTAAAAGAGACTCTGACACCATCTAAAAGACTCAATGCTATTGGACATGACTAGAAAGTGAAAGACAACATAAAAAAAGACTCAAAAACATAATAATAAACATAATAATAAACATAATAATAAACATAATAATAATAATAAACATAATAATAATAATAATAATAATAATAATAATAATAATAATAATA